>OY748316.1:8832690-8914890 GCA_963556515.1 Nudaria mundana | reverse complement strand
AGATTCTTTACACCGGACCAGAGGTGTCTGCTGTACAAGACGCAGATTAGACCCTGCGTCGAATACTGCTCTCACCTCTGGGACGGCTCCGCGAAGTATCTGCTGGACGCTCTCGACGCTATGCAGCGACGGGCTATCCGTATTATAGCTTGTCCGGAGGTAACGGGAAGCCTTGAGCCGCTAGCTCAGCGCCGAACAATAGCTTCCTTGGCCGCATTCTACCGTATTTACCACGGCGAGTGTTCTGAAGAGCTCTTCAATCTGATCCCGCCCTCTTCCTTCCGATCCCGAACAACGCGTGCCGGGCAGAGATGCCACTCCCACACAGTGGATAGAATGTTCGCGAGAACCGAGCGTTTTAAACGTTCGTTTCTCTACCGAACGATAGTGGCCTGGAACGCCTTGCCTGTGCACGTGTTTCCTCCCACATATAATCCTGGGTTCTTTAAGCGGAGCGTGAAGAGGCACATCAGTAGGTCGTCAAGTTGAGGGCCACTCTCTATAGTATTGTATGCTGTGAGAGTGGCCCACAATCGCTAGACTTCGTCACGACTTACCACCAGGCGGACGGCGTCAATTTGGTGAACCCAATATAAAAAAAATAAAATAAAAAGGGATCAACAAAATTACTGTCAATATGTGGGTGTGTACTGCACCTCTGCCTACCACTTCGGAGATATAGATGTGATGATATGTAGAGTATGTTAAATACTCAAATAAACACACAAATGATTCTATTTAGAAAACATTGTCATCACAATCTTCAACTTCCATTGTTTTGATTCTCGTAAAACGGAATGTAATTGTAGTGATGAGATGTTTAGGTAGAATGGAGTAGTTTATAGACAATAGGGAATCAGGTGTCTTCATAAAGTTATCAGCTGAAATAGTTACAAAATAAGTATGTGAAATGAAATGATTTATTTATTTGTATTAAATTACGAATGTCTGTAAGTAGGAAAATAAAAATTATTATTGCTTCTACTCGTATATTTACATGTACTGCCAGATTCGCATGTACTGCAAAAAGAGTTGCTTGGAGTTTTTACTGCCAGGTTCCTTTCTCTTTAACTCCACCCGTTGCTTTGCGAATCTGGCTTTAAATGTAAATTCTTATGTGCTGACGTTAATGTTGAGTTTGAGTTTCTGCTTCTGTAAATACGGTGGGTTGCTATTCCGCCGTCCTCGTGCCCTGATCATGGAGGTCGATGGTCCTGAGCGTGTACCTATGCATGTGTTTACGTGAGGTTATTAAAACCATTAAGAATATTGATCGCTAATATACCTATTTCGAGACTGAGTGGACTGAGTGGCTTAATTGTGGTAATTGATTAATACCTACATGAGGAACAAACACACTAATATTTACTATAGATTCCACCAAGTGCCAACAATCGAAGGTATAAAGTACACAGGTAATCGATTAGGTTAAAACATTGCAAAGGTTAAGTAAACAGAATAGGTAAGTGTATATATATATACTAATATATTTTATATAAGCAGTGAAGTATTCTAACTTTTTCTTATATAATTTTACAATATGAATCACAAAAACTATAGTCTTAGGCTGGACATAGTTTTTTCGATAGATGTTTTTATGACAACCGGGACCGACACGAACAACGTGCTCTCCGAGGCACGGATCTAGACAACTGATAAAGTACTACGAGTGTTCTGAAGAGCTCTTCAACCTGATCCCACCCTTCTCCTTCCGATCCCGAACAACGCGTGCCGGGCAGAGATGCCACTCCCACACAGTGGATAGCATGTTCGCGAGAACCGAACGTTTTAAACGTTCGTTTCTCTGCCGAACGATAGTGGCCTCGAACGCCCTGCCTGTGCACGTGTTTCCTCCCACATATAATCCTGGGTTCTTTAAGCGGAGCGTGAAGAGGCACATCAGTAGGTCGTCAAGTTGAGGGCCACTCTCTATAGTATTGTGTGCTGTGAGAGTGGCTCACAATCGCTAGACGTCGTCACGACTTACCACCAGGCGGGCGGCGTCAAATTGTGGCGAACCCAATATATAGAAAACACCCAAACTCTGAAACAAACATTTGTGGATCACACAAATATTTGATTCGACCCGGGAATCGAACCCGACACTCCGGAGTCGAATGCCGATGCACTATACCGACCACGCCATCGAAGCAGTTGCACCTCTGCCTACCCTTTTGTGGGGGAGATTAGATATAAAATGGTCAATTTCTGATTCAATTACATAATTGTGGGTGTGCGTGACTGCCTTTAATATCCATTATAATCTGATCCCTGGATAATACTGTTGGAGTATGGGGAAAGAGATCATTTACTGGTTACTCTGTTATATTAAAAAATATTGATGTATCACAAGATAGGGGTGAAGTAATGTTTTTTAATTCCTTCACTTACGTATCAACCAATCACAGCCAGTATCTGACAATTTTTTTTTCCTGTCATCCGATTTTGATCCATTGCCAGTAATCTCGTTGGTCCCACGAAATAGAGGGCTACCCTACTGCCGTTATCGGGCACTATAGAAAATCTATAACCACTCTGTAATTCAAGCCAAAATTCCAACAGACAGGACAGATGTTACAAAAAATATAAGCTGGCATGGTCATCGTATTATAAACTTAAGACCAACGGGTCTTTTACGCGATTATTGAGATATAATAGGTTTACCTATGAAATTGCCGTTTGGACTTTGGTCGACAATGACGAATTAAAGGTGATTGTGGAAGCCGATGATACACAATCTACGGCTGAATTAGCAGCAGCTTTCGTGTATATAGAAATGGGGATGGTTCCCATTAGCTCTCGAGAACTGCTTATGCTCCAATTATGGTTGACCCCTCTAAGGATAGCCCTCGATCTGGAGGTAAGCCAAAAAATTTACCTATCCCTAAGGTACAAACGGGTCTTTTACGCGATAATTGAGATATACGAGTATTACATAGGTACCTCTTTATTACAACGGAGCTTGCTTATTCTGCACAACGATGGGCTCAATCAAGAATGTATGCGACACGATAGCGGGCGCATCTCTTAATCTATGAACTAGAAATTTGGCATAAAGATATAACATAAGCCTGTGGTTTGCTGTATAGCTTTTGGTGTATGTGGCTCTTATAGTTTTTGAGTTATTAAGCATTAAAGAAACATGCCTTTGACAGTGCTAAAAAAATTTGATTGTTGCGTCGCGCTGGAAATTAATTTTTTTAAATGCAGCATTTGAAAGTTAACTGTTGGCTCGCGCCATTGTTGAAAAGTGTTTTTTTTTAGCCTATGTCAGATAAAGATTCCGCCAGCTCCGTCTTTATTATTTCGATGCATTCGATGTAACCGCCCGCGTTTCAGCGAATACCTAGTTATACAAAAAGAAGTATGGTCCTCGTAGCTCTAGCAAGGGGAACTCTATGCCATTTATAAAGTTCCCCTTGTTAGGAACAGGCCGCGGAATCGTGTACATTATATCTGCGAATTATATATTAGGTAGTTCGTATATTTAATACGTGGAGGGGCTCGTGATCTAGTATAGTGATAGGTAACCGAGCAGGTTAACCGAAAAGGTTAAGCAACATCTAGTCAAGCCGGTCTTAGGATAGGTGACTATTTCTTAAGACACTGAGACCCCTCCGTGCCTCGGGGAGCACGTTAAGCCGCGTCGGTCCCGGTTGTCATACGAACATCTATGGCAGTCGTTAGGGGTAGTTGGAGCCCTAAATCAAATATCCGACCGGTCTAACTACAGAACTTCGATATCGCCCATGGGTTGTGGAGGTCAGATGGCAGTCGCTTCACGGAAAATATCGAAGTTCAGCCGAATCGGAATTTGTGTTATCATTGTCGGTGACCATTGCACTAGACCACGAGCCCTTCTGTTACATAACATACAATCAATGCAAGTTATTAAAGGTTTCACGTAATAGGTGGCGAGCCTATTGCCACTAGTGTGGCACTATCATGTTTGCCAGAACCTCTTCTGCTGATCAGCAGGTATACCACTTTCAGAAACGTGGCTCCATCGATGTTCGTCGATGATTTCGCCAATGTCAAGGTAATGCTTGATTAGTTGATAGAAGAGCTAGTAAGTAAGCTTTTTTTTTTTTTTTTAAATCCGCGGCCCGATGTCGCGGCCGCACCTACGTCCATTGCCGAGCGCCTCCGGTAGAGACTGAGAGAATTCCCGGTGGCGCCCGGCGGAAGCTAGTAAGCTAGTAAGACAGAAGAACTAGTTATTCCTAACTAACTCCAGATGCAGGACAAGAAACGTTGTTCGGTATGTTAGTGTCTGGGAACCCGATTTTTGCGGAGCGCCAGAGGTAACCTAAAAAGCCACGCGCACAGCAAAAATCGAACTCCGAACCTTACTTATAGATGGGGGGGCCTCTATACCTCCATCTTATTTTATCAAGATGGCATTCGTTTTGAAGTAAATATTTAAACGTATATTTAACACTTAATTTTATAAAAATTTGTGTGAATCTTCTTTATCTTATGTTATTTTCGTAAAATAGTATTTAATTAATTCGTTACTAAAGCTATTTTACATTGAGAGACGCTTGTTTGAAGATTACTTTTTAAATTAATTTCATAAACTACATATGTATGTACTTTATCTTTTTTTTAAACCTACGTCAATTTGCTGATAAATAAAGAGATAAAAAACTTTGTAACAACTTGTGTTGTTAATTAATTTAATAAAAAGCAAGACTATAAAACTTACATACATAAAATCATGCTTCCATGGCATGATTTTATGTATGTAAGTTTTATAGTCTTGCTTTTTGTCCTTGGTCTCCTTGGTAAGAACCAAGGAGACCAAGGACTTCAACGTGCTACATTCCTGGCATAATTATTTTTTTGGCTTCCTCAATTTTTATATTTGTTTTTTCCTCTCCCGCCAATTATGGACAGCCTAAAGTCTTTCGACCATACTGCTCGCTTCCTCAACTTTCGTCAATAAAATCATGCTTCCATGGCATGATTTTATGTATGTAAGTTTTATAGTCTTGCTTTTTGTCCTTGGTCTCCTTGGTAAGAACCAAGGAGACCAAGGACTTCAACGTGCTACATTCCTGGCATAATTATTTTTTTGGCTTCCTCAATTTTTATATTTGTTTTTTCCTCTCCCGCCAATTATGGACAGCCTAAAGTCTTTCGACCATACTGCTCGCTTCCTCAACTTTCATTGAAATATTAGGTAGACTAGAGGCTAGAGACTAAATAGAAAATATATCTTGGAAAGTAAAATGTTTGTTAAGTTAGTAAATATTATTTCTTCAACGAGGCTCAACTGACAGAAAATTGCTTAAAACCTTAACCATTACGGTATCATTAAAAAAAACTATTAAGCTAGCCAGAAACCTTACGATAAACAAATTAAAATTTCTGTTCCACAGACAGTTTCACATTTGAATTTGTACTGATAGATCAAAATTCACACGAAACATTTCTCTGCAACCTTAGTATAGCCACGTCGACTCAGTTGTTATACGGTTCTACACTAGTGGTTCTGTGAACCGTAGACTTCGGGAGCGGCTTTGTTTATTCTTAAATTGTTTTCTTTATTACTCTTTCATTTTTCATCCAATCCAAAAAATATCATTCACATGTTATTCATTGTAAGCAAGGAGTGTGTGTGTAAGGTTTCATGAAAATCGGTTGATAAATACGGCCGCAAACATGATCTGACAGAACCCGTAGATGTAGAGATGTGTACAGACGAAATAAATTCTCCCCAGTCTGCAAGTTGAAACGGAGACTACGGTCGCTTCGCTCCCTCAGTCAATTATTCAGCCAATAATATCGTAAGAATTTTTTTATATCTATAATCAGAACGAGTTTATCTGGAATATCATTGGTTGGTTATGTCGATCGACAATATTTAACATTGTTATTCATTGGGCTGCAAAGAAACGTATTATCTATGTTTTCGCGGGTCTTCTAAAAAAACAATGATCATCTACCGAAGTGAGTACTTTTTTTTCTACGAACTATTTCCGTCGATTTGTAACAGTCGGCCATGTTTTTGGCGTCATTTTACGATCGTTGTCGACTTTGATGTTTTGATGATTGATTTGTGACTGAATCAGGTCAACAAACTAGAAAGTGTTTACTTATAGCAGAGCTTTTATTTACCTATGTAACATCTGTCCTGACTGTAAGAATTTTGGTTCGAATTTACAAAGTGGTTTATATGGATTGTCTATATTGCTTGGTAACGGCAATAGGCTTATAAGCCGCGCAAGATGACAATGGGATTGGGTTAACCTATAATACTGTTTTGTTATTCGTACTTTTCAGCGATTGATTATTGTGACAAGGTTCTATCCCACTTACATCGTGCGCGGCTTATACACACCAATAGGAGCATATCAGCAAAGAATATTTTGTGCTACTGGAGTTGTTTTCTAAAAACAGCCTCTGATATTATTTTCACTGTTGCGTGTTATCGAAATTATTTATAGACAAATTAGGTAAATAATAAAACAACATCCCCACAGCTGTTGCTTGCTGACGTCATGACGAATGACGTATGAATCGTTGAAGATATTCTTAAAATAGTTCATTCATGAATTCGTAAATTACCACTCATTCATTCTCGTATTAAGTAGGTCTGTACAACCTATTCTTATATATATCTATCAACCAATTACAGATCAATTTAACTTTAACCCATCGATTTACTAAGCTACTAGTATTATCATAATCCACTGAACCTTTTCCCAAACCATTTGGGGTCATTTCAGTCTAATTGTGAAGGGTCAGAACTTTGATATTTTCCGTAAAGCGACCGCCATCTGACCTCCACAACTCATTGGCGATATCAAAGTTCTGTAGTTAGACAAGTCAGATTTTTAGGGCTCCAACTACCCTAAAAGACCCTAGACGAGACTCATCTACGCCCAAAACCATCGACCTCCATGATCGGGACCTGAGGACGGCGCCCTTACAGAAGAGGCTGAAACATCAAACTTCCCGTTAAAGCAACAACTACAGGCGAAAAGTGGACGTATAAAATGCCTCTGCTTACCCCTTCCAGAAAACTACGTGATTTTATGTATGTATGTAGGTATGTCACCACAACACAAAATCACACCTTAATACAAAATCACACCTCATAGAAAACCGCTAAATTATATAAGCGTGACTAAATTACTTAACACAATTTGGTAAAATTAACACTATCTTCACGCTTTGATGACTGGAGTGAAATAATAATTTGTACATAATTATGAAACTACATAGTTGGTTTCGGAGGCTCCGCTCACGTGGAATCTATACCACAGAATAGAGAATAGTACTTACACACAGAACTTGCGCTCCGACGTTAATTAAAACACATTCTTTTGTTAACAGAGAACATCATTCGAAGGTTGGCAGGAAAGTGCCAGCATAATTTGACCAATAATTATGACGTTAATGCCTCAATATTAACTCTATGGTCAATGCCGTGTCACAAACAAGAGACAGCCCTTACTGACTTACAACTTCAAGTTGTCGCTGACGTCACGTATTTTTTGCGATTATTGGGCGAGTGACATAGGCCTGTCTATACTAATATTATAAAGAGGATTGATTGTTTGTTTGCATAGCGGTTCCGAAACTATTGACCCGATTTAGAAAATTATTTCACTAATACTAGTACAGTGTCTTGCGCGGTGCTTCGCACCGCACCACGCCATAGGTTTTGGCCTTTTGACTTTTGACCCCTTAGGGCTAGGTCAAATTTTCGATTTTTTGGCTTGCCTCCAGATCGTGGGCTATCCATAGAGGGGTCAACCATCATTGGAGCATAAGTAGTTCTCGAGAGCTAAGGGGGGACAAAAATTACATTCCCCATTTCTATATATAGATAGATGTAGCTACATTATCCAGGAGTGATTTAGGCTATTTTTTAAAAGTTTTTAACATCTTACTTACCATTACTTTGATTTAGGCTACTTTTCAACCGACTTCCAAAAAAGGAGGAGGTTCTCAACTCGTCTTTTTTTGTGTTTGTTATCTCATATCTCTGGACTGTGTGAACCGATATTGATTTTTTTTTTTAAATTAAGTCTCCTACTTCCGAAGTGAGACATTTTAATTTGGTCCCATTCTGACAATTCTTTGGTCCCATTTCGGTAATTTAAAGTCGGTTGTTGTGTCAATTTCTGACGTGTATTTTTTGATACCGTTAATGGTTTCCCATGGGAATTGGGAACAAGAAAAGTATAGCTATTAGTTTATATGACGATAACGTTATACCCGTCGACTTTGATGAAACAATGGCTCCTGAGCTGTCAGTGAAAACCGAAAACCGTAAAAAAATAGCGAATAACTTCGTCGTTTATGAACCGATTTTGATGATATTTTTTTTGTCGGAAAGGAGATAACTCAAGGTTAAATTAAACCATAAACGAGATTTTCTGGAGTATCATTGGTTGGTTATGTCGATCGACAATATTTAACATTGTTATTCATTGGGCTGCAAAGAAACGTATTATCTATGTTTTCGCGGGTCTTCTAAAAAAACAATGATCATCTACCGAAGTGAGTACTTTTTTTTCTTCGAACTATTTCCGTCGACTTGTAACAGTCGGCCATGTTTTTGGCGTCATTTTTACGATCGTTGTCGACTTTGATAGGCTAGGTCAAATTTTCGATTTTATGGCTTGCCTCCAGATCGAGGGCTATACATAGAGGGGTCAAACATCATTGGGCGCTTTCACACTGCCACGATATCGTGACGATATCGCCACGATATCGTGACTACACAAGGAGACACTGTGATTTCACCGTGATTAATCACAGCATATTAACGGACGAGGAACCTTTAAAAACCTAGTCTACTAATATTTTACATATTTAAACTGCAACATAGAAACCTGTGGGGGGGGGGGGGGATGATTGAAGTTGTACTACCAGGATATAGCCCCCAGACCTACTCATAGAACCTAGATATGTAGGGGAACATAGAAACTCGTCCAACTGTCACCGGTAATATCATAGTTTTTGGGAAGTGGGATAGGTATTGGGATTTTTTTTATAGGAAGAGATGGAGTTTAGTTATTCCCGACATTACCAACTTCCCAACCCCTATATCCCGGGAACCGAGCATCCCACCTAAATTTTGGGCAAATTTTTGTTCCCCCTGCAACCCCTCCCATCACAAGTTCCATTCGTGGGTAAAAAAATCCCGGGAATTCTCATCCCACAAAAATACCCAAGATTTCCAGTACCCGATATCTCGGAAACTAAGCATCCCAGGTCAATTTTGACTTCATTTTCGGACCCCCCTTGAAACCCGCGCAAGTAATAAAACTCCATCTCTTCCCATAAAAAAAATCCCAATTCCCACCCCACTTCCAAAAACTTTAATATTACCGGTGACAGTTGGCCCTTTTTCTATAAGTAGGTCTGGGGGCTATATCCTGGCAATGCAACATCAATCACCGTTTCAAAACCCATACAAATAATACTTAGTATTTTATTAATATTCAAAGGTACTATACATATTAGGTTTGCATTAAAGTGATAGTAAATTAAATTTATTAAGTTATGTTACTGCTGCTACTACGATATCGTCGCGATATCGCCACGATAAAATTCGATAAAATCCACGATATCGTGTAATGTGAAAGCGCCCATTGGAGCATAAGCAGTTCTCGGGAGCTAAGGGGGGACAAAAATTACATTCCCCATTTCTATATATAGATAGATAGATAGATGTTCAAAAAATAGAGAGGAAAGGCAATCATTGAGTGCTAAATATAAATTAAACACCTACGACGTTGGGCAATATTTGGGACTGCTGACTTCTCCTTCGTCAGAAAAAGCAGACCTATTGTGGCAATTATTTAACCCTTAATGATTCCTGTATATTGAATATGTAAATAATGATTGTTTGCTGTAAACTGTTTAGGTTATGATGAGGCTGAAATGCCCATTATGGATAAAAGCCTCGACAAAATAAAAGAAAAAAAAATTGGTTACCGTGAATTTTTCCAAAAACTAAAACTATACCACGTGGGCGGAGCCGCATCAATAAACTAGCCGTTAAATACTTAATAAATTCTGAGGACGTATTCGTGTCAAGAAAATATTCAATTTGTTTTCTACATGTAAAAGAGAATATTATTTACAAAATAAACACTTTTGTAACTTTTTAAGTAAACCTATTTATTTAACACACACACATATCACGCCTATATCCCCGAAGGGTAGGCAGAGGTGCATTACACACCCACAACTTGCCAGTATTTTTAGTCCCACGTAATAGGGGTCAAGCCTATTGCCGTCACCCCGGGCACATTTATAATGGGTTATATCCAAAATGGCCGAATGAATTTAATAAAAAGAAGCAGCTATATTGAAATTTTGAAAAAAAATTGAAATCCGTTGCTTTGCGATGAAATGCTGATGAAAGGCAACAAAATCTTACGTGCCAGCCGCTATGGCACAGCCAATTAAAGTCCTGGGCGTCTCGGACTATATTTAAAGGTATTTAATAGTAGTCGAGTAGAATTGTAATAAAGAATTCATAAGTTTTAATAGGTAAGTTGGTATATCGAAGTGTTATCATAACATTTTATAAAATAAAGTCGTTTCCCGCTGTCTGCCTGCCCATATGTATGATTAGATCTTTAACACTACGCAACGGATTTTGATGTGGTGTTCACCAATGGATAGAGTGGTTCTCGAGGAAGATTTTTGTATAAAATTTGTCAAGCGGTCGAAGCCGTAGTTATACTATAAATGTATAAGTATCTCGGCTTCTTTTCTATAGGTGTATAGCCGTTCGTTTGTCTCGCTAAAACTTGTGGATAGCTGGACCGATTTGCTGGCCGGACAGCTAGTATTCATATAAAAAGGTTTTAAATCATCGTACACTTTATACTTTTATACAAAATCTGTTTAATTTAATTTACATAATCATCATAAATTTATTAAATAACTCCTCCGGGACCGAAACTGGCGCAAAGGTGCCGCACGAGCCGCGTTACCTCGCTGTATGGCGATATCCAATCTTTGCACTAAGTACGCCCCGGAGCGAGAGTCACCTGTATTCTTATACAATTTATTGCCAATATCCCTTACTAATAACTTGGCTTCTGTGCCTCAACTGCCCATCGTCTAATTAAACTAGGTATGCAATGCAGCCGGGCGCCATTGGAAATACGTTCTGCTTGTAACCAGAGACGCCCGGCTACGGACGTTAGAGCGGCCGCGGCCTTGGGCCGCGGTATTAAAAAAAGAAAGAAAAAGTTATGCAAGGCATGCTGCTGTTGAAAAAAACTGAGCGAAGTGTTAAATTCGAACGACAACGATTTATTTTTATGTTCAAACTTTTTTTAACTGAAAAACGTATGAAAATCAATTTTTCTGTGATTATTCCTTGATGGTATGTCCGATTTTCATTTTTTTTGTTCTAAACCACCCTCACGCCACACGTTATCACTGTGGCAAGTTTGAAGGAGATCGGGTCAGGCGTTTAGGAGGAGTATGCGAACAAACGAAATACATGAGTCGCCTAAGATTGAGCTTCGCTCACTTCGCACAAATAAGTAATTTTCGTGGATAATTAGATTCTTCGTCAGAATCACCGTCTAATTTTTACTGATATGACAAATATATAGTTATATCGACACGCGGGTTCAGTCCCACGGTTATAATATGAATTATTGATGATACTTTATATCGATTTTCCGTGACGATTGGACTTCACTTTAATAACTAGTAGGACAGCTAAATATTGGTACGATTATATGTTATTATTATTATGATATTAGGTTTGAGATTATGTGGCACCTATAACTAGTATTTGACTTTATTGTGAATAACAGAGATCCATAATTTGTAAGTTCACTTGGTCCACACATGGTCACGTACTGCCCTTGCCCTTTTTTTATTGTTGTAACAGAATCATTGTATTTACTGGCGAATAAAAAGATTGGCCGTGAGTTTTTCTTGCCAGGTTCTTTCCTCACAGGCTCCACCTTGCGAATCTGGCGGTAAATATAAATGTAGAAGCATTTTCTTTTTTGACGTTCATAAGTGTTACTTTGTGACCTACATGAATAAAGATATTTTGATTTGATTTTGTTATAAGCTTGTATTATTGGCACTTATGGGATCTAGATAAACTAATAAACATACTCATCACTTCTATTTAAAAAGTGGCGTTTTGTTCCTACATAAGTGCGCTTAAAAATTGTCCTTGAGAATTTTTAGCGGGCAATAATAAAATTCGGAACTTTGGAACTTAAATCTTTCATAGCAATCCAACTGACAAAATAGTAGATTGTTAACCAAGGGATGGGCAGAAATGGGTGTTTTCACCCAAGTTACACACACTACTTTTCATTTTGAATGCGAGGAAAGCAAATAAAAAAAAAATATAACAATTGAGATTGATCACGTATCAAGTATTGTACATGTACTATGAAACCATCCACATCACAAAGGAAGGCATACATTATAAGTTCAAATAAAGCAAACAATAATATTTTATCACTTTTAAAACTTTATTTTGGTGAGGATTATTATGTATGTCACTTCTTAACTCCTAATGCGAACATTGGTCAAATGTTAAAGGATCTACAAGATAGGCTCAAGTTGTTCACTAAGTACGATTTCTGTGTAATAATGATAGGTGAAGATGAATTTAAGTCTTCAAACGATTATACTAACGTCATCACTAACATACGTAACACATTGCTTGCTAATAGACTAATATTATTGTAACCTTACCAACTTATAAAAACGCCAGTTACTGTAATTTATATAACTCTAGAGTAAATTATATTCGCTGATCTATATAAATTGACTTTAGCAATAAAACAAAACTTGACGTATGATATTATTCCAGATGAACCACTAGAAACTGACAACAGATTTATATTGACCCAGAAGTTTTTTCGATACTAAATTCCTGAACATAATACACCAAAATATTGCTGGACTTAGAAGTGTCATGAATTTTACACGCATCTTCTGGAATTATCTGATCTTAATATTAACATAGACGTAATATGCGTAACAGAGCACAACATGATGTTAGGTCATTAGGATGTATGTATGATACCTAACTTCCACCTAGCAGCATCTTATTGTAGATGCGATCGCAGCAGGGGGGGCTCTTGTATATTTGTTGGGACGGGATA
Organism: Nudaria mundana; assembly: GCA_963556515.1. Taxonomy (NCBI): domain Eukaryota; kingdom Metazoa; phylum Arthropoda; class Insecta; order Lepidoptera; family Erebidae; genus Nudaria; species Nudaria mundana. The sequence goes on along the minus strand of OY748316.1, from coordinate 8,901,760 downwards.
CCGATGGCAAACAATTGCTGAAATCGCAGCATTATTTGTATCTTCTAGCTTTGAATGCTGTGGTATAGAGTTGATTGGCCTCGATATTGTTGTTATATGCGTATACAGAACTCCCCACCATAGCAACCTTAATACATTCTTTGAAAGAATGGGGAAGTTATTAAAATACACAAATAAAACATACAAAAAACATAAGATAGTATTGACCGGAGATTTTAACATAAATGTTTTAAAACAAAATAGTAGAACATCTGAATACTAAACCCTACTGCATAACTATAACTTTGAATTGGCGTTGAGAACACCAACACGTCTAGTGAGTGGGACCTGCTTGGTTAACTTTGCACATAATTTCTCACGCAGATGCAAAGCAAAAATACAAAATTTTGGATTGTCAGATCACACAGCACAGATAATAACATGTCCTGTCAAAAAAGTGTGCCATTAAACGTTGGAAAGTAAGGGCTCGTTTAAGGAGACGCGGCGCGTCGTGCGGTGCGGTCCGCGAGGCAGGCCGCCAGAAACACAAACATACGGCAATGTTTGGAGCGTTTAAGGAGAAGCGACTTTGCAAGCGTTTGTTTGAGTTGTAGCTGCCCAAGCGACGAGCGTCGCCGCGTCGGACGCGGCAAATGTAGCGACAGGCGACGCCGCGGAGCACGCGGCGGGTAAACCAGTGAGTTTCGCAATGGGAGAACGCGGCGGATGAAGCGGCGTGTGACGCCGCAATGGACGCGGCAAGGAAGGCTGGGAGAGGTGCGGGGTATGCAGTGGGAATGTCGGCGTCGTCGGCGCCAGTTTCAGGGACGGAAACTTAGCATTGCGCTCAGGAAAAAAACATTACAGCGCTATCTCTTAATCCTGCTGGATAAACAGCGGAGAAGTTAATATCTGCATTTCTCGCTAGATGTTTATTTTCAAAATTTTATGTTCCGCTCTAGCGGTAAATAAAATACTTTTTAGGTTATAATTATCTTCAAGCAATATATCAATGATGTCGTCCATGATTACAAACAATACACACGTTTGCTCTTTGTAACTAGTCGAACAAGACTGGAAGGACGGCAATAAGCTGCGAGAGTCGCACCGGGTGTCGCACTGAACGACGCCGCATACAAAGCTGCTTCCCACGCGACGGGCGCAGCGCCGACAGCGCCGTGCGAAGCCACGTCGCTCGCGTCGCTCGACGCCCCGCGTTTCCTTAAACGAGCTCCTGCATTTCTATGTTTGAGTTTGCGCGTGACGCGACGCGGGCCGCTTCACGCGCTGCCTCACTATAAACGGTTAAATCGCTCGACGTGCCGCGCCAAGCCACGCCGCACGTGAAGCTCGACGCCCCGCGTCTCCTTAAACGAGACGCAGAGACTATTCCACAGAAAACTTGGATAGGTTTAATGATTACATAGGTAAATTGAGTTTTTCGGAGATCTACTCTACTGGCGACCCTAACTCAGCATACAACAGTTTTTATAACTTGTTTAGGTTAATTTACGACCTTTGCTTTCCAATAAGATTTGTGACTATTAACACCTACCAAAAATAAAAGTGGGTTTCACGCGGAAATCGACTATGCAGTAAAAGAAAGCGCGCACTCTTGGTACAATACCAAAAAAGACCCACTACCTCGAACAGGAAAAAATAAAGGGAATTAAGAACTCCAAGAGATTTAAGAAAATTATCAAATTAACACAACGTGCACAAAATAATCATTTTATTGATACAGCCCAAAACAAATCCAAAGCTGCGTGGAAAATAATAAATAGCTCTAAACAGAATGTGCCAAAAGAATCGATTGAATGTATAAAATATAATAATATAATATTAAATGACCCCAACCTAATTTGTAAAACTTTTAATGACTATTTTATCGATCGAATTGTACCAAATATTAATCAGCCTCATAATAAGGGGAAGTTTCCCTCCACCATCCCACATACACAAAAATCTATGTTTCTCAAACCGTGCACTCCTACCAACATACTAATCATTATTAAAAACCTGAAGAATACAAATAGTGTAGGATACGATGAGATCAGTACTAAGGTAATTAAACACGTGGCAAGGAACATCTGCCATTATATTAGCCACATTTTGAACTTATGTATAGAGACCGGCGTATTTCCTACCAAATTAAAAACTGTTATAATAAGACCTATATTTAAAAAAGAAAATAGATGCAATGTGGAGAATTACCGACCGATAGCTCTTGTTCCCATTATGTCTAAAATATTTGAAAAATATATCTATGGTGAAATGAGCTGTTATCTGGAAACTAATTCTATACTGGCAAAAGAGCAAAAGGGTTTTAGAAGTGGCATGTCTATCAATATGGCCATATACGATTTCCTAAATTATGTACTGAAGAGTTTGACACTGGAATACCCGTGTGTGCTATTTATATGGATATGACACAGGCTTTCGACTATGTTAGTCATGATACACTACTGGATAAGCTCTATGCATATGGTGTGAGAGGTGTTGTTTTGGAACTGATAGGATCGTACATTAAGGACCGTAAACAATATACTGAAATAGTAAGACTCAATACTGAAACCAAAATTGAGGAAGTGTATCGATCCAATGTACGACAAATACAATATGGCGTGCCTCAGGGCATTGTCTTGGGACATCTGCTATTCTTATTATATATTAACTACCTACCAAACGTAACTAGGCATCCAATATCCCTCTTTGTGGATGATAGTACAATCTCTATTAGGTGTAATAATAAGAATACGTATGAGTCCGATATAAACGGCGCATTAAACTCAGTTATGGATTGGTTAGATAGTAACAATTTAAAAGCCAACATAAGTAAGACAATGCTGATGCACTTCAGTCAACGTATCCCCAAAATGCAGAACCTGAACATAAGCGTTAATGGACAAGCTCTAACCGAAGTAGACTCAGTAAAAATTTTAGGCATAATAATAGACAATAAACTGACTTGGAAAGAGCAAATAGAAAAGTTATGCAAACGTATCAATAAGTCTGTATATGCACTCCATGAACTTGCAAAGGTACTTAACACTGAAGCTTTGTTGACCGCGTACCATGGACTAGTAGCTTCTGTTCTGCGATACGGGGTGATCTTCTGGGGACATTCGGTGCTCAAAGATTTATTGTTCAAGGCACAGAAACGCTGTATAAGAGCAATGTTCTTATTAAAAGTAACCGATAGCTGCTTGCCTTATTTTAAAAATTATAATATTCTGACCCTGCCCTCTATTTACATTTATGAAATAGCTGTTTTTGTCAAGAGCAATCCAGGTTTATTTGTATTAGCTTCTAACGCATCTGGACGAGCACAAAGAGATAAAAGCCGATTTTGCTTATGTAAGGCTAATACAACTTTAATGCACGATAGTGTTTTTGCCATGGCACCTAAAATATTCAATAAGTTACCCAGTAGTATAAAAGAGTCAGACTTATTTGCTTTCAAGCAACGTCTAAAAATACTACTTCTTGACAAATGTTACTATAGTGTAAAAGATTTCATACAAGATAAACTATAGTGAAATTAATATGTATACCTATGTATTTAGCTGAATTTGACATTAAGTTTATTTGAAAATTTTAATAGTGTGTTAACTACGATTAAATTACTCTGATGATTATTAAACTTGACCTAACTTGCTGACATAAACTTGACTTTGTAGAATTATAATTTGACATAATAGCCATTGACATTTATATCTAATAATATTGTATCATTTTAATTTTTTCATTGTTTTTTGCTTGTATTTTTCACCTTCTTGATATTTTTGATATTTTTGTCATTGTAACTAAAATTTGCATGTCTATTCTAGGCTATAAAGCAGCGCACTATAAAACGTTTGGACACCTGTTTTATGCAAATAAATGCTTACTTACTTACTTACATCCCGCCTTTTTTTTTATTTTTGTTTTTCATTCGCACTTTTTTCAGGGCAGGCAAGTCTTTTGGTCATACCGCCTTGTCATTAGTTATATTTTTCCATACAAAATGGTCTTCAGTTTTTTTAATAACTTCAATTAATTTTTTACGCACATATTTTTTTGAAGCACTATAGAGTTTTTAGTTTTCGAAACGAAAATCTCTTATACAACAGTAATGTCCGTCCATCCGTGAATTACTTTCAACTCGAGAACGGTAAGAGCTAGAGACTCAGTGTAAACGCCAATCGACTCAGCATGGTCAAAGACCTCTAAAATGAACTTGACCTTTGACCTCTGATCTCAAGGTCAAGGTCAAAACGAGGTCAAATCGAGAACGGTAATAGTTAGAGACTCAAGACTGACAGCTGCACTCAACTCAGCATGGTCAAAAACCTAAGTGATGTTGAACTTTTTTTTTTAGATTTTATGAAAATACTTTCGAAAACTCTAAAATACATGGCAAATTTTTGCCATATTTTTAACTTGTTTCATTCGACTAAACCAATTTTGAAAATATTTGTGCCCCTTCCCGTGGTGACCTTATGGAGCCACAATGTAAAAACAATTTGTGCGACCTATATATGTACTAGGCATCATGTTAATAATCAAATGTTTACAAAAAGTCATCCAGCTACGAGTATAAGATGAGTGACCATTTCGAAACCCCTGCTCGGAGCCTCGGAGAGCACGTTAAACCGTGTCGGTCCTGATCGCCATACAAACATTGCCTGTCGTAAGAGTAGTACATCTTCTGACACACCGCAACGTTCCCGTATCGTAAGAATAGTTGGAGCCCTAAACAAAATCCTCTTCGTCGATAATAGTAGATTTTATAACAAGGTAGTAAAATTGTCACGACAATTTGTCTGTCTGTCTGTCCATCCGTCGCGTTTTTCAATTTACATACATTTGCATGAAATATTAAAAAAAGTTTGTCGGGATAACTAGTATAATGTATTTCTGTCGCCTCTGATTTCTCTAGGCTCTTACAAACGTCAGTAAGTACTTAAAATAAAAAATGTCTTTGCTTCTATATTTACATGTAATGCCAGATTCGCAAAGCAATAAGTAGAACCGAGAGAAAGAACCTGGCAATAAAACTCTCACTCTTTTTCAATAATTTACTCATTTACACATTTTCTTAAGACTAAATGTGGACGAATGTACATTGGTCTCGTCTCTATAACAACAAATACTAAAAAACAGAATAAAATAAATATTTAAGGGGGCTCCCATACAACAAAAGTGTTTTTTTTTGCCGTTTTGATACGGAAACCTTTGTGCGCGAGTCCGACTTGGCCGATTTTTTTCTTATTCATTCCGGAAAACCGCACCCCACGTAGCTGTCGTCATGTTGCGGGCAACATTTGTGTTGCAAAATTTGACCAAGCCATGTTGCAGAGTTGCTGCACGGCGAGCTAAAACATCAATAGCCTCTATTCATTGTCCACTTAGTCTCGAGAGCCTCCCTAGTAGAATGCTATGTTAACCAAAAATCCAAAAAAGGAGGCAGTTCTCAACTCGACTGTATGTATTTTTTGTTTGTTAACTGTCTCATATCTTTGGTCTGGGTGAACCGATTTTGATTTTTTTATTGAATTGATAGCTACTACTTTCGAAATAGTCTCATTTAAAATTTAATCCCATTCCGACAATTATTTGTTCCCATTTCCACAAGTTGAAATCGGTTTTTGTGGCAATTTTTGACGTGTTTCTATTACAGGAAACAAAACATGGAAAATGACAACATCGAGGAGCAAGCCAGTAAAAAAGCTATCACTGTCTACGACCAACGAGCTCCTAAAAGGTCGGGCGAACTGGACCAAATTGAGCAGAACTTGGAAAATATTGGTATAAAAATTGGCAAAAAGATTGGCCAAACATTGGACCGTATTGCGACTAACTCTCTATTAGATACTATAAGTTTTGAGAGTGAAAGACTAAAGAGTCATAGTGAACATTCTTCTAGAAGAAACAGCGATGATGGAGGAAGACTTAGACAAGAAGGGTTTAGGAACGGTGAGTCTACCTATCTTCTTATTAACCGACTTCCAAAGAAGGAAGAATAGAATGGAAGGAAGAAAGAATATTTCAAAATCGGTTCACTCATTCCGAAGATATGAGGATATCTTCGGAATGAGTGAACCGATTTCGAGATTTTTTTGTGCAATTGGAGACTACTACTTCCGAAGTGGTCTCATTTCAATTTGGTCCCATTCCGATAACTATTTGGTTCCATTTCGGTAGTTTGAAGTCGGTTGCTGTGTCAATTTTTGACGTGTATTTTTATATCTATATATTTAATACGATAATTTGTCTGTCTGTCCGTCCGGCGCGTTTTTCAATTATAATTAATAATACATACATTTGCATGAAATAATATTTTTTTTTTTTTTTTTTTTTTTTATATTTGAGGCGATAAAATGTTCGCCGGGATAACTAGTATCTATTATATACTTAATACTTAACTAGCGGACACCCGAGGCTTCGCCCGCGAAAAATAGTTTTATGGTTCCCAATTCCCGTGGGAATACATTCCCGGGGCTTAAAAATAGCCTGTATTACACCTTATTACATCAGCTATCTGCCAGTAAAAGTTCCGTTAAAATCGCTCCAGCCGTTCCAGAGATTAGCGGGTTCAAAAGACAGACAGACAAAAATTAAAAATATGCATTTTTTATGTCAGTATCGTGTATATGTCTTGGGCTGTGTCCGTCCGTTCGTCTGTCTTGTAGCGCAAGACAGACGAACGTATCTCATTAACCGTGATAGTAAGAAAGTTTTCACAGATGATGTATATCTGTTGCGTCTATAACAACAAATACTAAAAAACAATAAAATCAATATTAAAGGGGGCTCCCATACAAACAAATTTAATTGGTTTCGCCATTTTTATACATAACTAGAGGACCCGACCGACATTGTCCTGCAAAAAAAAGAACCAAATTGTGAATCTAAACCTTTCTCGAATCCCCTTGAACACACACAAAAAAATTCATAAACATCGGTCCAGCCATTTAGGAGGAGTTCAGTGACATACACACGTACAGGATATTATATACTAGCTGTCCCGGCGAACTTTTAAACCTTCCCTGAACCTCCACGAATATTTATTCAAAATTAGCCAAATCCGTTCAGCCGTTCTCGAGTTTTAGCGAGACTAACGAACAGCAGTTGATTTTTATATAAATATAGATAGATAGATAGATAAAGATAGTACGGAACCCATCTAGCGCGAGTCCGGCTCGCACTTAGCAGGTTTTTTAGTGAGGTATCTCTTTTGTATACAAACAATTTTATTTGTGTCAGTTCCTTTATAATTTGTCAAGCGGGTGTCCAGTAGTGTTGTATAATATGAAGATAACTATAAGGATTTTATTAATTAAAATAAATACAATAAATTAGAGAGGTTAGAGACGCTGGGACCTTGGGGTCCGAGTGCTCGCGGTTTATTCAAAAATTTATCTACACTCATGATCGACACTTCTCAAGACCAGAAGGCTGGTTACTATTTGGCACAAAGAATGGAAATCTTATAGGGTCGCTAGGAATAGACGCAACCAGGTGATACGCAACGCTAAACGCCGTCATATCCATGATAATATTTCTACTTCATCATCGACTGAGGTCTGGAAGTTTCTCGGGATGCTGGGAATTGGTAGGACTAAGCAGTCGGAGCTGCCGAAGACAATTGAGTTGTATGTCATCAATCGACATTTCTCCACATCTCACACTATAGATGATCTAACCAAGCGTCAAACGGTTAGCTCCCTGGCTGGCCTACCTAGTACCAGTCACGACCCCTTTCAATTTACTTCGGTTACGTCAGACGAGATTAAAAAGGTGATCTCCTCCATAACTTCCAAGGCTATGGGCTGCGACAACATTAGTCGTCGTATGATCACTACTGTTATTGACCACATACTTTCTCCTATTACCCATATTATCAACTTTTCTCTCGAATCCAGTCAGTTCCCTTCCCTTTGGCGAAAAGCCTACGTCCGTCCTCTTCCAAAAATTTCCAACCCTTCACTGCCTAGCCACTTCCGACCGATTTCCATTCTTCCCTTTCTGTCTAAAGTTCTTGAGGCCTGTGTACATAAACAGTTAACACATTTTATGCGGATCAATAACATCTTAAGCCCCTTACAATCCGGTTTCAGACGCGGCCATAGTACCACTACAGCCCTTCTGAAAGTGACTAATGACATAAGGGATGCTATGGAGACGGGCGGGATTACGGTGTTAGTTTTGGTGGATTTCACCAATGCATTCAATTGTGTCGATCATGACATCCTGCAAGCTATCCTTAAGCGCATTGGGTTCTCGTCTGACGTATTGGAATGGTTCTTCTCTTATCTTCGGGGTCGCCAGCAGTCGGTTCGCACCGATGACATGTCGTCAGCTTGGTGTAATCTCAACTCAGGCGTACCTCAAGGCGGTATACTTTCTCCTCTTTTATTTTCTACTTTCATTAATGCAATCGCTTCAGATCTTCAGTGTGCGTATCACTTGTATGCAGACGACTTACAAATTTACAGCCATGCTAGTGTAGACAACCTCCCGCAAGCCATACACAGAGTAAATGCTGACTTAAACGCTTTAAGTGACTGGTGCGACCGGTTCGGGTTGGAAGTGAATCCTGGCAAATGTCAGGCCATATTGATAGGCTCCAGTCGTATGTTGGGTAGGCTGAATGTTGTAGATTTACCGCATCTTTTTTACAAGTCAAAATCCATACCTGTTGCCAAGAGTGTCAAGAGCTTGGGCTTACACTTTGATGCCAATCTAAGCTGGAGAGCTCAAGTCACTAGTGTAGCCCAGAAGGTGACGGGAACGTTACGAGCACTTTATCGCCTGAAAAATTTCTTACCGTCCAAAACCAAGGCAGCGCTTGTACAGACTTTAACAAATTTAGACTATGGTGATGTATGCTATATCGGCCTGAATGCAGATCTGCTCAACAAACTTGACCGCCTTCTCAACTATTGCATTCGATTCGTCTATTGTCTTCGCAAGTATGATCATGTCTCAGCATATCGTACAGAACTGGGCTGGTTGGCAATACGTCAACGGCACAGTCTACATGCTGTCACAACTCTTTTCTCTCTTCTTCATTCTCCCTATGCTCCCACCTACTTAACACCTCACTTTCAACTACTATGCGATACCCACAGTAAAAACCTACGTTCCTCTAACAACCGCCTCCTTCTCTGTCCTAATCACAATTCGGCCCTTGTTCATTCTTCATTTTTTGTCCAAGCAATTCTCCTTTGGAATGTACTTCCTCCCGAGGTCAGGTTATGCAATACCCTTCCTACTTTCAAGAAAAAAGTCCGCCAGATTTACATCAAAGCACAGGCAAACCGACTTACTTATACTTTGTAGTTTATACAAATAGAAATATATATTTTATTACTTATAGTATGTATTTATATATTAAGTATTTATTATATGTAATTTATATGGGATGTAAATTTTTATGGGATTTTGAACTTGACTGACTTCCGTAGCTAACCTTGGCCTTAAGTATATCACTCGTCTGTATCATATGCGATTGCAGGCTAACTCTTGGTGGTATGGGTCCCTTCAATTTGATAAGTGGAATTGTCTATACAGATGGGACCAGCTCAGAGCCTCCTACAGCTAATATTACGAATGTCAATGCATGGGGTGACGTCACCAGCTCAACTTCCACGACCAGGACTGAACTTAGCTCTTCAGATGGAGGTGATGACCAGGTAAAGTCCTCATCATACATCACCTTCCACTGCACCATTTCCTTATCCAGGTGGGGACGGCTTTCCAGTCTAACTTCGAAGTTCATCCTTATCGAAGTTCTGTAGTTATACCACGAGGCTTTTGTAGGGCTCCAACTACCCTAGACGACGGCCATATTATGTTTGTATGACAACCTGGATCTAGGAACGGCTTAACGGGCTCTCCAACGCACGTGAGGGTTTCAGTGTCTGAAGAAATGGTCACCCATATCAAGACAGACCTGGTGTTTGCTTAATCTTTGCAAAGTATTAACCTAACCAGTATCCACTTAGCTACGAGTACTTCAACTTCCTCTGTTCCTCAATTAGTTGTGGTCGACGCAACATGTATTACTCCTCCACAGATCCCTATCACACGTCATCTCCTCAGTCACTTCCTTGTCATATCTTCTTTCAAACATTCCATCCATCTTTTCTTGACCCTACCACTGCCTCTGAAGTCCTCTATATTCATACTTTGCACCTTTCTAACCATAATGCCTCTCTTCTCATAACATATCATCATCAGCTGGTTTGAGCCCACTCCTGGTCATATTCCTCCCCCAAAGATTGTCACAACATTCAGCATTGCTCCTTACATCAGCTCCTTGCATCCAGTGGCTGTTGTATAGGCATCCCCCAAAGAATGCCACAACATTCGGTTTTCTGCCTCCTGCATCCAGCGTCTGTATAGAAATTGCCTATTAAGTCTATTTCTTAATTGCAGTTGAACAGAAACCGTCGCCGTAGCCATGAATCAGCTCTATCCGGAACGCCTATACACAATAAGTTGCCCTGGAAATCTGTCGACAATCTAACCCCTGACACTGCCTTTGGATCTTCTCTTGCTGACATCATGGAAAGTCCAGCTAATAAGGTAAGACTACATACATACATCTCTTGCCGACAGAGGTATTATACAGGCAAAAAACCTTTCGGTAAATATTTCGATATAGCTGTCCTCAATATTGTCCTAACAATATTTATTTATAATCTTTTCAGAATATGCCCTTTGGTACCTACGATGAGAAAAAGGTATTAAAGTACTAAATGTGTATTACGTAAAGTGTAATTGGTTTTTAATGTCAGCCATTTTGTTCTGTAGATTATTGAAGTGCAACTTCTTTACGCTTGTGCACTAAGCTTGTGAATGCGTGACGAGCCCTTACGGAAAGCGCGTAGTAGAGGCAAACGGACATAGAGTTGCATAGATACGTACATATTGTCACGCCCCTTTCCCTTGCTACGATCCTGGCATACTTCTTTCGCTTCTTCTACTTTCAAAACTATCTTCATGCACGCTCTCCGTTTATGGATACTCTTGACCTGGCCTTTGGTTAAAACATCTTAGATTTGGTCGAAGTCCGTTCGCCTAGGTCGACCCTTACCTGCCTGTCCATTCACGCCCGCCTTATGTATCTGTTTCGTCAATCTCCTTTCATCCATCCTTTCTACGTGCCCGAACCATCTAGCAATCCCTTTTTCCATTTGACTCAGTACATCTTCTGACACACACAGAGAGTTACGTTGCGTGAATTACTGTAGGGGCAAGAGAGAGAGGTGCGAGCACACTTTTTTTGTTCTCTTTCTCTCAAGAAGTTTTACTTCTGCCGTGTCTAAAGCACGCTCTGTTTTTTGTTTTTATTTTCAACCCAATTCCAGAAAAGGGGGAAGTTCTCAATTCGGCTGTTTTTTTATGTTTGTTACATCATATCTCTGGACTGGATGAACCGATTTTGATATTTTTTATTTTAAATGAAAGCTACTACTTTCGCAATGGTCCGATTTGGTCCCATCCCGACAATTATTTGGTCCCATTGCGGTAATTTGAAGTCGGTTGTTGTGTCAAGTTTTGAGGTGTATTTTGTACTGTGGCATCGTTCATTTTGTATAAGATGTCCCAACGAACATCGTACCGCATTAATTACCGAAATCGGTTCAGCTGTTCTCGAGATATTAATCTCTTAACTGACACGACTTTGTTTTGTATTTATGCATGTGTACTTAAATGTTTATTGCTGTTATCATTTTATGGATAGAAAAAAATTAAGCTAAATTAGAATCACATTTTGGTTAAATTGCACCAACCAGTCGACCCCTCAGAGCACTAGAGCGCTGGTAACTTGTCTGCACCTCTGCCTCTGAGGAAATATCTTTAGACTACTTATACATTATTTTAAAAGTATGTAAGACCTTCTGTGGGCAAAATCCTGACATACTACTAAACACCTATATGTACGAGTACCACACTTTTTACGAAAAGTTTTTTTTTTTTTTTTTAATTTGGTCGGTGATGCATTTACACACTTCACCCTCTCGCTGCGGGGGGGAGCGAGACGGTGAAGTGTGGGACTCCAGGCCCTAGGAAGGAAAACGGGCTGGACTACCCACTAAAACCTATCCACGGTGTTTCTCCTTCGCCTTAGCCGGGCCCCCGGATAGGCAGAAACTGCTAAGCGACGGCGGCCCGGCAAAGGGGCGCTCTTTCGAGCTCATCTCGGGGAGGGCTGACCCCCCCTGATCGACACATAAGGGGCGTCGAACTCCTCAGGGCCATTCGCGTGGACGGTGGGCCCCCGACCCACCGCCCACGGCCCTATCAGTCGGGGGCTTGGGCGTAGGCAATGCGCCGTCGCCCCCTGACTGGTACCCGCCGGGGCGGGAGCGTACGTCTAGCACGCTCCTGCTTTTTTACGAAGCGTTATAGTAGTTCCAAAAAAACCATTTGAAATCAATTCAATTCAATTCAATACACATTATTGTAGAACATACAAAAAGGAGATTTCACTTCACGAAGATTACAAATGTCGGCCTTATCTCTAAAAGATTTTTTTATATTTAGGTCGACAAATTGACGCCACCCGCCTGATGGTAAGCTGAGGCGACGTCTGGCAATTGAGGGCGACTCTCACAGTACACAGGAATACTATAGAGAGTGGCCCTCAACTTGACGACCCAGTAATGTGCCTCTTCACGATTCGCTTAAAGGCCCAGGGTTATATGTTGGAGGAAACACGTGCGCAGGCAGGGCGTTCCAAGCCACCATCGTTCGGCAGAGAAACGATCGTTTAAAACGCTCGGTTCTCGCGAAGACGGTTTCCACGGTATGAGGGTGACATCTCTGGCCGGCACGCGTTGTTCGGGATCGGAAGGGAGAGGGTGGGATCAGGTTGAAGAGCTCTTCAGAACACTTACCGTGGTAAATACGGTAGAACGCGGCCAAGGAAGCAATTGTTCGGCGCTGGGCTAGCGGCTCAAGGCTTCCCGTTACCTCCGGACAGTCTATAATGCGAACAGCGCGTCGCTGCATAGCGTCGAGTGCGTCCAGCAAATACTTCGCGGAGCCGTCCCAGAGGTGAGAGCAGTATTCAACGCAGGGTCTAATCTGCGTTTTGTACAGCAGACACCTCTGGTGCGGTGTAAAGAATCGCTTTACCTTGTTCAGTATTCCTAGTTTCCGCGAAGCTAGCCCAATACATCTCTCAATGTATTTTGTGTTATTGAGCTCTCGACGAACGTCTATGCCAAGGATGTCTAGATTGTCCTTCATTGGTAATATTGCATTCTGAAGAGTGGGTAGGGGAAGGAAAGGGGATTTTTTCGCTGTAAATGCATACGCCTGTGTTTTGTGGGCATTGAACTCGACCAAGTTCTCGGCACCCCATTGAGAGATACTGTCGAGGTTTCGGTCGAGATCACCCACGAGATGTCGCCTCTCCTCCTCTATCACAGATCGCCCCGCCGTCGGACGAACCGAGTAACTCCCGTGCAATGTACTGTCATCTGCATAGCAATGAATGTTCCCGAGGGAAAGCATATCATTGATATGCAGAAGAAAGAGAGTTGGTGACAGTACGGACCCCTGCGGCACCCCGGCATTCACTTGCAAGAAGCGAGAAGCCTGGCCATCGCAGAGGACCCGCACTCGGCGCTCGTTTAAAAAACTGGCAATCCAGCTGCACAGTTGAGGAGGTAGACCATATGCCGGAAGCTTGGAAAGGAGCGAAGCATGCCAGACCCTATCGAAAGCTTTGGCGATGTCCAGGCTAATAGCCAAGGACTCGCCGAACTTTTCCATAGCCTCACCCCATACATGCGTGACGAATGCCAGGAGGTCACCCGTTGATCGTTTTGGCCTGAAGCCATATTGCCGATCATTGATTAGCGAGTGATCCTCCAGGTATCGCATGAGCTGCTTATTAATAAGAAGCTCGAGCACCTTGCAAATGACTGAGGTGACAGCTATGGGTCGATAGTTGCCTGGATCGGATCGATCCCCTTTCTTGGGGATCGGTTGTACGTTCGCCTCCTTCCAGGCCTCCGGCACGAGGCCTGTAGAGTATGACAGGCGGTACAGACGCGTTAATACTGGAGACAACTCAGCAGCACATTTTCGTAGCACCACCGCCGGAATGCCGTCAGGGCCACTGGCTTTCCGCGTGTCGAGTGACCGCAGCACTGCCCGTACATCACATTGCCTGATAACAATATCAGGCATAGTGTGGCCACAGTTGGCGATGGCGGGGGGCTGCAGGCCACGGTCATCGACCCGGGAATTAGCCGCAAAGAGGTCTGCGAGCATGTCCGCCTTCTCTTGGGCTTTGTGAGCCAGTGATCCGTCAGGTAAACGCAGTGGTGGCAGCGAGGGTTGACAAAAATTTGACTGTACGGCTTTGGCCAGTTGCCAGTAGCCACGGCTGCCCGTGGGATGGGATGTGAGCTCCTGACCAAGCCGCGCGACGCGCTGGGCATCCGCTCTCTTGAAGGCCCTCTTGCTGAACCTAGTGGCCCGATTGTACGCTGCTTTGAGGCGGTTCACGTTCGGGTCACGTGCCGCCCGAGCCCTGACCCAGGCGCGATATGCCGACTGTTTTTTCTGGACAGCCTCTGCACATTCACGCCCGAACCAGGGGCGAGCTTTGCGGATGCTGGCGACATCAGTGAAAGGGATATAATATTCTATCCCTAGACTGATCTCGCCAGCAATGGCAGCAGCGCTATCCGAAGGCGCCTTCCCTACAAAGCAGCGCTGGCTCCACGGGACGGACGCAAAGTAATCGCGGAGACCGTCCCAGTCTGCCGACGAGTAGTGCCATAGTCGTCGAGTCATTTGTTCAGCACGAGCAGGTGGTGGCACTTGGAAGCTGGCGTGCACCACACAGTGGTCGGAAGTGCCCAGTGGGGCGCGTACCGACACACTGTACTCGGCTGGGCGACTCGTCAGCAGTAGATCCAGCAAGGCGGGCGTGTGGTCTGACCTGTCAGGTATCCGGGTGATCCCCCGTACCATCTGGGTCAGCCCCTGGGAGAGAGCGAATGCATGGGCGGTTCGTCCTGTATGATCGGTCCTAAGGGACCCCAGCCACTCAACGTGATGACCGTTAAAGTCCCCCAAGAAAACCAGGTCAGCGTTCGGGAACCGCACCTGCGCATCGTCAGCCATCTCGCTGAGGTATTCGAAAAGCCTTGTTGTCCCAGTGTCCCCTGTGTGGGAGCGGTAGACGCACACGTAGATCTGGCTCATGGAGCCATGATCCACGTGCAGCCAAAGGACGGAGTAGGAGGGGTTCTCCAGACAGCGCAACCGGCGGCAGCAAACATCCGCCCTAACGAACACGCACACCCCGGCTTTATCGCGGAATTGTTCCTCAATGATATAGCCCGGGTAACAGAGGTACGACGTGTCGTCAGGGCGGCGTATCTGTGTCTCCGTTAGGAACATCACAGAAGGCCGTGCCGACTCCAGGTGATGGTGGACGGTATCGAGGTTTGCATGGAGTCCGCGGATATTCGCGAACTCCACCTCAAACGAAGTCAACTTTGTGGGGTTTCTAGGGGCCGCTGTGTACCGTCTATTATATTGTTGCACTGTCATTGTGAAATATGGGGAAGCGTGAAGACAGGGATATATTTGGTGCGGCAGTAAGTGACAAAGTGCAGAGGCTAGCTTCGTCTAGAACCGTGTGGTTAGGTCGGAGCCGACCCGCCGGACGGAAGGGCTCCCTCTCCGGAAACCCCCCTGATGCAAGGCCGCCGCTACCCCACACCGCTACCCCACATGTGGGGCAGCCTACTGGGGTGGTTGGTCCCAGGCGGGCCCCATGACTATGTTGCGGGCGGCCGCGGCAACGCCGTTGCTAAGGGTCTCCCTGGCCGGCGAATCGACCCACACCACCCACACTAGACTCCGCTTCGCCCCCACTGGACCCCTGCCTGCCGCACCATACACCGTCCCGGGCCCGGCAGTGCAGCTGCTGAACCCCTAACGCAACCCAGCCTGGGCTGGGTTACTTGGGGGGCTTTAGCACAGCTGCACGGTGGTACCCCCCCGGACCAACACTGTTGTACCACCTGGTATCCACGTAGGGGCCAAAGCCACCACATGGGTACCGTAATATACGAACCTCGTCCGTTAATCAGCAGGTGCGCCACTAGCAGGTGAGGTCGCTGGGGCCCGATAGATGTAAGAAGGGCCCCTTTGCCCCAGAAGGGCCCCTTTGCACCCATCTCTTCCAGACAACCTTTGGATGGATATAGCGAGTTTAAGAAATTAAAAGGGGTAGTGTAGAACTATCACTCTAAGGAGAGACAAGAATAAAGCTTAGTCAACAGCTTACTGCAACATAAATAAATTAGAACTTAACATCTCTAAATGTTATTTCATGACGTTTACACGTAAGTTGTCTGTAATCGGTCCAGGATACACCCTAGATGGCAAAAACATAAGTAGGGTGAACAATATTAGAGACCTGGGTGTGCTGCATGACGACAAGCTGATCTTTGATGGCCATATTGAGACTATCGTCAGCAAAGCATATAAGGCCTTGGGGTTCATCATCAGAACCTGCTCGGAATTCCAGTCCCTAAAATGTATTAAAATCCTGTATTGCTCCTACGTGCGCAGCCACCTCGAGTTCAACTCACAAGTTTGGAACCCGCAATACGACATTTACAGGAACCGTATCGAATCAATACAGAAAAAATTCCTTCGTTACCTGGACTACAAGGGGAAACAGTCATCAACTGACTGCGATCACCGTTGTAAGCGGTATCACTTCCTGCCGTTGGAAATGAGACGCAACACTAGTGACATCTGCTTTCTAATAAACATTGCTAACGGATCTGTGGATTGTCCGGATCTGCTCTATAACCTGTGTCTGCAGACCAACCAGAATGGCCTCCGTAGGCGACCGCTCCTGCATGCACCGTTTGCATCAACAAATTATAGACGCAATAGCTTCAGTATACGTAGTGTGAGGGCATTTAACGACTTATCTGCGCAATTTGAAATCGACCTCTTTTGTACTAGTGCACACAGTGTAAGAAAACTAATTAATAGGGAGTACTTTGGGACGACGACAGCGACGGCAGAGGACAGATGACCTTGAACAGGCATCTGGACCCAATCTAGTTTTTTATGAACTGTTTTATTTTGTTATTTTGGTGACGGTATGTTGATGTGTACAATGTTTGGATTTTTTTTTTTGTTTTTTGTTTCTTTTTTTTTCGTTGTTTTCATTATGTTTATTTTCAAACCGGCGACTATAGTGTCATCACTATATGTGGAAGCTTGTTTTTGGCAAGTGTCACTGACCACTCTTGATTAATGATTGTAAACTCAATAGCTGTAAGCTTTCCTAAAAAAAAAATAAAAAAAAAAAAATAAAACACGCAGGCGGAGCTGCGGGAAACCGCTAGTATACAATAAATCAGTAATTGGTGATCAAGAAAGCTACAACCAGCGACTCAATGGGTTATTCACAGCCCACCCCACTGATACGTTTATAATAACGGGCGATTTTAATTTTAATGGTTACGTTGAATGGTACCGACCGGTTGACAGTTCTGAACTACTACCTATTAATATCAGTAAACAATATTTAACTGACTTTTTTGATACGGTCCATATGTGTAATTTGTCTCAATATAATGGCGAGCGTAACGTGATAGATAGATTATTAGACCTTGTTTTCTCGAATGGTCCTGTCCAAGTTCATGAAAGTACCGATCCCTTAATATCACCCATTGACCCACAGCACAAACCCCCCTTAGTGATCCAGGCCGATTTGGTAGTAAACCGCGACCTTACAGAGCGATTCGATACTAAGTACCTGTTTCATAAGGGCGATTACGCATCTATTAACTTTGGACTGGATTGTGTGGATTGGGTAACACTACTATCGGATCACTCTCTGGATCGCGCATTGGATCTTTTTTATAGTAAACTTTATGAACTAAGAGACATTCATATCCCCACTAAACCGCATAAAAAATCATTATACCCGCCGTGGTTCACCAGTGCGTTAATAAAGATATTAAATGAAAAGTTAAAATATCATAAAAAATACAAAAAATACGGCAATTTATGTGATTACCAGTCCTTTTCTCTGCTACGTAACCGAGCAAAGCGTTACGAAAACGACTGTTATCGATCGTATTGTAACGCCATCTCGTAGCGAGTAATAAGACTACCAAACTCAGCGCCATCTAGTAGCAAATCGCAGTACTACTACGTAACGTCTTTCGGGAATGTTCTGTCAAGGTACTTCTATGTAACGTGTTATCTAGAAGCATCTCGAAGGTGTGGAATGTTCGCGATAATTCTTCCGTGAAGATTCTAGAGTAATCTAGAGTAATGACCGTACTATAAAGGCGGAGCACTTCGGTGGCGGGGGATCAGTATTTCCAGAGCGATAATACGAGTTATACCTGCGAGTTCAAGTGCGATTAAAAGTATTCAGTGACTTTAAGTGTAGCTTATAGTGAAGTGTAAATTAGTGGTGTAATAAATAAAGTGTTTTGAGGTAGTTCGATCGGCATTTTCCATTCCGTAGAACCCCGGCTCGTAACAATTGGTGTCAGAAGTGGGATATTTGGACAATGCCGGTGTTACCGAAAGAAGACACAGAGGGCGTCCGTACCAGGGGTCAGCGCCAGCAGGAGTTGGACAGCAGGCGCTTCGGAGGTAATACGCCGGAGAGGTTGGGTGGTCAGGAGCAGCCAACGGTGGAAGCAGGCCCGCCCACGGTATCTCCAGCGCCAGCACCTCCAGACTTTGCTGCGCTGATGGCGATGCTACAGGAGCAAGCCCGTCGCCAGGAGGAGCAGGCCCGCCACCAGGAGGAGCAAGCCCGCCGGTTGGAAGAACAGCTGCTGCGGGACAAGGAGGAGCAGGCACGCCGCCAGGAGGAGCAGGCACGCCGCCAGGAGGAGCAGGCCCGCCGGTTGGAAGAACAGCTACTGCGTGACAAGGAGGAGCAGGCACGCCGCCAGGAGGAGCAGGCACGCCGCCAGGAGGAGCAGGCCCGCCGGTTGGAAGAACAGCTGCTGCGTGACAAGGAGGAGCAGGCACGCCGCCAGGAGGAACAGACGCTCCTCATGAAAGATCTTCGAGCGACTTTTGGCAAGGAGATGAATGTGATGAAGGATCAAGTTCATCATGTTGAGAACCGCATCACGGAAGCCGAAACTCGGATTGAAGATGTAAAAAACCAGATTACAGATGTGAGGAAAGAGCTGGGAAATCTGAAAGCTGGAGATGGGATTGCGACTTCCTTACCTGCCGTACCTTCAGCGCGTGGATTTAAAGTACCGCCATTCGATGGGACATCTTCATGGTCAGCCTATAAAAAGCAGTTTGAAGCCGTTAAGAAGGCAAACGGGTGGAGCAAAGCCCAGGCCATGACTGCGCTTACATTGGGTCTGCGAGACAAGGCGTTAACCATCCTAGAAGCTCTTGGAGACGATGTATCCTACGAGCAGCTACTAGAAGCCTTAGAAGCCAGATACGGTGACGCTCACCTGGAACACGTGTATCGTGCGCAGCTGAAGGATCGCGTCCAGCGCACTGGCGAAAACTTGCAACAGTGGGCCCTGGAAGTAGAGAAGCTGGTACGGAAAGCATACCAGTCGGTACCTGCGCTCATCAATGGGAATCTGGTGCAAGCATTCATCGACGGCATCCACGACCTGGAAGTCAGGGCTGCTGTGAGGCTCGGGCACCATGAGACTCTCAAAGACGCCTTGGCTCATGCTTTGGAGGTCGAAGCCGTACGGAAAGATCATCGATCTCACCGCGTCAGGGAAGTTGTAGCATCACCGGCTCGCGACCGTTTCACGAGGTATAGCCCTAGGTGCTACACATGTGGTGAGAGGGGCCACCTTCGATCCAGTTGCCCAAAGCGGACTGCTGAAAGAGAAGAAAGTCGTTCCCAAGAAGATAGGGTGGCTAACGTCACCGCCCAGCAACAGCAGGGAAAACGAATTATAGCCAGGTCTGCGTGGCGGGTGCCGGCTGATGTTAGAAGAGCCCCAAGGGTTTCGATCTCACAAACCCAGGATGGCAGATTCCATGGCAACGCAGACGCATTGTCAAGAAGACCTTGCCCTGAAGACCGTAAGCACTGTGCCAAACAGGAGATAAAGGTAGCCATACCTGTGAAGATGTTTAAAACGGATCTGAGCGACGAATGGAAAGAAATCCTACAACATGCTCAACAAGACGACGCAGACATCAAGCCAATGTTTGAGTGGATTAAATCAAGTGCTCCTAAACCCATGTGGAGTGACGTCGCTTCAATGAGTTCAATCACAAAAAGTTATTGGGCGCAATGGGACAGTTTAGTTATTCAGGATGGAGTCTTGTGCCGCAAATGGGAAAATGCTCGAGGAGACAGCTGTCATTTGCAAATGGTCGTCCCTAAAGTTAAGGTCCCAGATGTGCTACAGCTCTACCATAATGGATGTTCAGGGGGCCATATGGGAGTAAAAAGGACTCTGTTGAAGATACGTGAGCGGTTTTACTGGATCCACTGTCGCGACGACGTTGAGGACTGGTGTCGCAAATGTACGAGTTGTGCTGCTGTGAAAGGACCTCATACACGGAGCAGAGGTGCACTGAAACTGTATAACGTTGGGGCACCATGGGAAAGGATAGCCCTAGATGTTGCGGGACCGTTTCCTGAAAGTGAAAGCGGAAACAAGTACTTCATGGTTGTGATGGATTATTTCACGAAGTGGCCAGAAGTCTTCGCTATACCTAATCAAGAAGCTACTACGGTGGCAGATAAATTAGTTCACGAAGTCTTCTGTCGTTTCGGGGTGCCTCTAGAAATCCATAGCGATCAAGGAAGAAATTTTGAATCTCAGGTGTTCCAGGAAATGTGTCGGGTCATGGGTACTCACAAAACCAGAACGACCTCTTACCACCCGCAGTCAGATGGAATGGTGGAGCGATTTAATCAGACATTGGAGAGATATCTGGCAAAAGTTGTGGAAAGCAGGCAAAAAGATTGGGACAAGCACATCCAACCGTTTCTTTTGTCTTACCGAAGTGCGGTTCACGAAAGCACGTCATTGACACCAGCTTATGCGAACTTTGGAAGAGAATTACGGTTGCCTGCCGACTTACTAACCGGTATACCACCTGACGCTCCACGCAATATCACTAATTATGCGAATGACTTGCGCAGCAGGATGAATGACATTTATGAGCATGTCAGACAATCAGGTCAACAAATGTCTGAAAAGATGAAGACCCGTTACGACCGAAAGACAAACAATAAGAGCTTCGATGAAGGTTCGTTAGTGTGGTTACATAACCCAGTCCGCAGTAAAGGGAAGTCTCCTAAGCTGCAAGCTAAATGGGATGGACCATACCGAGTTGTGACCAAGATTAACGATGTCACTTACCGAATACGGAAGAGTCCAAGAAGTGCGCCAAAGATAGTTCATGTGGATCGATTGGCGCGATATTATGGGCCTGACAATGCTCGGGACGAGCATGTCTTAGGAGGGGGCAGTGTAACGCCATCTCGTAGCGAGTAATAAGACTACCAAACTCAGCGCCATCTAGTAGCAAATCGCAGTACTACTACGTAACGTCTTTCGGGAATGTTCTGTCAAGGTACTTCTATGTAACGTGTTATCTAGAAGCATCTCGAAGGTGTGGAATGTTCGCGATAATTCTTCCGTGAAGATTCTAGAGTAATCTAGAGTAATGACCGTACTATAAAGGCGGAGCACTTCGGTGGCGGGGGATCAGTATTTCCAGAGCGATAATACGAGTTATACCTGCGAGTTCAAGTGCGATTAAAAGTATTCAGTGACTTTAAGTGTAGCTTATAGTGAAGTGTAAATTAGTGGTGTAATAAATAAAGTGTTTTGAGGTAGTTCGATCGGCATTTTCCATTCCGTAGAACCCCGGCTCGTAACAGTATTTACAAAGGATTGAGTCATCGATTATCGAAAACCCCAGGGTCTTTTGGTCTTTTGTTAAGAACAGAAAAAGTAGTGGTGCCTTGCCCAACGTTATGCAATATTTGGATAGAACTGCGGATACAGGTGAGGGTATTACGGAGCTGTTTTCTGCTTACTTCCGTTCCACATACCAAGCAACTGATCTTGTGTCTGTCGACAGCGATGTCGATGATCACGCGCACTCGGATAATTCTGTAAACTTGAACTTCGTAGAGATATCCCCGGATCGTATCTTCAAGTTGCTGACTGATCTTGACCCTTGTAAGTCGGGGGGACCAGACATGATACCCCCAATTTTTATAATTAATTGTGCTGAAAGTCTCGTTACACCCGTCTGTCTTTTGTTTGAACGGTCATTAAAGGAGGGTATTGTACCGCGGTTGTGGAAGTCAGCTTTTGTTACCCCTATCTTCAAAAACGGTAATAAATCGCAGGTAGAAAACTATCGCCCTATTTCCAAGCTGTGTTTATTATCAAAGGTTCTGAAGCGCGTAGTCCACTCTGATGTTTACGATTCGATGAGGCATCAGTTTGGGGAGGAACAACATGGTTTCCTTGGAAACCGGTCCACGGCCTCGAACTTAATTCTCTCTAACGATATAATAACATCAGCAATGGAGGGGGGAGGCCAACTGGATGTCGTTTACACAGATTACGCTAAATGTTTTGACCGGATTGATCATGGTGTGCTACTCAGGAAATTACTAACTGCAGGAATCCACGGCGACTTATTTAGATGGTTCTCCTCTTACATAGGTAATCGCACGCAGGCAGTTGTACTTCGAGGGTATACTTCCGGCTGGATTTCTGTTCCTTCTGGTGTACCCCAGGGCTCAATTCTAGGACCTCTGTTGTTTATCCTATTTATTATAGATATAAAGAATTGTTTCATTCATTCCCGAATATTACTGTACGCAGATGATATGAAAATCCTAAAGCCAATTCGCAACCTATCTGACACTCAAGAACTTCAGTCGGACCTTGAGTGATTTACAGCTTACTGCAACATAAATAAATTAGAACTTAACATCTCTAAATGTTATTTCATGACGTTTACACGTAAGTTGTCTGTAATCGGTCCAGGATACACCCTAGATGGCAAAAACATAAGTAGGGTGAACAATATTAGAGACCTGGGTGTGCTGCATGACGACAAGCTGATCTTTGATGGCCATATTGAGGCTATCGTCAGCAAAGCATGTAAGGCCTTGGGGTTCATCATCAGAACCTGCTCGGAATTCCAGTCCCTAAAATGTATTAAAATCCTGTATTGCTCCTACGTGCGCAGCCACCTCGAGTTCAACTCACAAGTTTGGAACCCGCAATACGACATTTACAGGAACCGTATCGAATCAATACAGAAAAAATTCCTTCGTTACCTGGACTACAAGGGGAAACAGTCATCAACTGACTACGATCACCGTTGTAAGCGGTATCACTTCCTGCCGTTGGAAATGAGACGCAACACTAGTGACATCTGCTTTCTAATAAACATTGCTAACGGATCTGTGGATTGTCCGGATCTGCTCTATAACCTGTGTCTGCAGACCAACCAGAATGGCCTCCGTAGGCGACCGCTCCTGCATGCACCGTTTGCATCAACAAATTATAGACGCAATAGCTTCAGTATACGTAGTGTGAGGGCATTTAACGACTTATCTGCGCAATTTGAAATCGACCTCTTTTGTACTAGTGCACACAGTGTAAGAAAACTAATTAATAGGGAGTACTTTGGGACGACGACGGCGACGGCAGAGGACAGATGACCTTGAACAGGCATCTGGACCCAATCTAGTTTTTTATGAACTGTTTTATTTTGTTATTTTGGTGACGGTATGTTGATGTGTACAATGTTTGGATTTTCTTTTTGTTTGTTGTTTCTTTTTTTTTTCGTTGTTTTCATTATGTTTATTTTCAAACCGGCGACTATAGTGTCATCACTATATGTGGAAGCTTGTTTTTGGCAAGTGTCACTGACCACCCTTGATTAATGATTGTAAACTCAATAGCTGTAAGCTTTCCTAAAAATAAAATAAATAAATAAATAAAAGGAATAAAGATAAGACTAAATAGAATCAGTAAATAAACTAATATAGGTAATGATTATTAATAATAAATCTAAAAGAAGATAATAAAAGTACCGATCCAAATATACATACATACAGACAGACCATACACATAATAGGTACATATAAGTAAAAATACACAGACATACCATACATAAAATACACAAACATATTTATAGACTACATATAGTTCTATTTAATGTTTTGGATTGAACCTCTAGTACTTCTTAACTCTATGTTACAAACGTTCATTCAAGCAGTCGTGGACCCGTGGTGCAGACGTGGTGGGGGCACCATAGCTATACAAAGCCTATTGCTGTTTCCAGGCTCTACTCAATATTCGTGTCAAAGACTCTTTCGTGTGTCCCGTGGACGCGAGGATGACTTGAGATATAGGGCTCCATCCATAGCACCCGAGTTGTACCGCGTTGCGTAGTAATATCGGGTATAGACGAGCCAATGTTGATTTATTAATATTTGTTTGAAAAAAAATTTGCAAACTCGTAAACCAAAACTTGCTACATCTGACCTTCAGAAACGGAACCTTAAAAGTCTAGGATACTTTTAAAATAACCCTGTATGTAGAGCGCTGATAACCGGTCAGAATCACTAACAACCACTCTGCACGTCAGAACTGTCAAACAGTCGAGAATGACGTAACGACACTACAGCTTCCCAGATTAAGTTTGCGCGTGGCAAAAAATGGAACTAATTATTGTTTGTAGTTATTGTTCTGAGATCTTGTTTTTGATGTTGTTTTAATGTAATGTGGCGCTAGGTAGGCCTAGTGGAACGCAAACATATATTTGGCAACCTATATCAGAGCTTACTATTCGCCACGAAGAAAACGGGTGATACTCGCCGTCTATATCTATATATAGAAATGCGGAATGTCCCCCTAAGCTCTCGAGAACTGCTTATGCTCCAATGATGGTTGACCCCTGTATGGATAGCCCTCGATCTGGAGGCAAGCCAAAAAGTCGAAAATTTGACCTAGCCCTAAGGGGTCATAAGTTATAGGCGAAAACCTATGGCGTGGTGCGGCGCGAAGCACCGCGCAAGACACCGTACTAGTAATGTAGAAAGTGAATGGTCTGTTTGATAACAGCTACCCAGAACGTCAGAACAGTCGAATTTTTTTGCGATGAATGACGTAAAGTCACTATGATCAGTGCCCCTCACCAGAGATAAAAAAGTGTAATCGTCACAAAGAAAACGGGAACCCTATTACTAGGTTCTGTGAACCGTTGACTTCGGGAGCGGCTTTATTTAGAAAATTTCTTCTTCAATGTACTGTATTACCGTTTGTCACCCAATCCAAAAAATCATTCAAATGTTATTCATTGTAAGCAAGGAGTGTGTGTGTAAAGTTTCATGAAAATCGGTTGATAAATACGGCCTCAAACATGATCTGACAGAACCCGTAAATGGGTATAGACGAAAGAAATTCTCCCCAGTCTGCTAGTTGACACGGAACCTTCGCGAGCTTCGCTCCCTCAGTCAAGACATCGCTGTCCGTCCGTCCGTCTGCTAACAGCCTGTATCTCATAAACCGTGATAGATAGAAAGTTGAAATTTTCACAGATGATACTCGTATATTTCTGTTGCCTCTGTAACAACAACACACACATATCACGCCTATATCCCCGCAGGGGTAGGCGGAGGTGCATAACACACCCACAATTTGCCAGTATTTTTAGTGCCACGCAATAGGGGGCAAGCCTATTGCCGTCATCGGGCACTCTAGAAAGTGAATAATTTCCAAAATGGCTGAATTAATTTAATAAAATAAGCAGCTATATTATAATTTTGAAAACTAAATTTGAAACCCGTTGTCTTGCGATGAAATGTTAAAATCTTACGTGCCAACCGCTGTGGCACAGCCAATTAAAGTCCTGGGCGTCTCGAACTCTATAACAACAAATACTAAAAAAAAAACAGAATATAATAAATCATAAAATAAACGTGATTTGCTTTGTTACGAAACCCTTTGTGGCGCGACTCCGACTCGCACTTGGCTGTTTTTTTTTAATATAATATCTTGACTTAAAATGGGCTCCTGGTCTAGTGGTAACCGACAATGTTAACGCACTGCAAAGGTTAAGTAACATCAGGTCAGGCCGGTGTTAGGATGGGTGACTCTTTCTTAAGACACTGAGAACCCTCCGTGCCTCGGAGAGCACCTTGTCGCGTCGGTCCCGGTTGTCATACGAACATCTATGGTAGTCGTTAGAGGTAGTTGGAGCCCTTAATCAAAAATCCTCGCGCTCTAACTACAGAACTTCGATATCACCCATGGGTTGTGAAGGTCAGATGGCAGTCGCTTCACGGAAAATATTGAAGTTCAGCCGCGAGCAGTTCGACTGGAAAGCCGACCCCAAGTGAGTTGGGAAAAGGCTCGGTGAATGATAATCTTGACTTAAAATAATGTTTAAAAGACCCATGTAATATCTTTAACTTAAGACTGTTAAATTCCTCCAATAAAACTTAAGAAATGAGATCGCGTGACGCATAAAATGAGAAATATTTTAAGATACTTTTACACGTGATTAAAAGTTCCCATGGGCCATGGGGAATCCTACGTATAATATTATAAACGCGAAAGTTTGTGAGTATGTAAGTATGTATGGATGGATGGATGTTTGTTACTCTTTCACGTAAAAACTACTGAATGGATTTTAATGAAACTTTACAATAATATAGCTTATACATCAGAATAACACAGGCTACAATTTATAAAGATATTGTGTGAATTGTTCAAAATATGACGCGGCGCGACGGGAACGGGAACAAATCCAAATTACCACGCGGACGAAGTCGCGGTAGTAAAATATAATGCAATTTTATAATATTGTTTTAAAGCGACGGATTCGCTTAACTTTCGAAAATACCTTCTGCGTGTACACCAGACACGTCCGGTAACGGACGTAAGAGCGGCCGCGGCCTTAGGCGTTAGAAAAATAGTTAAGGGGGTTTAAAAAATAGATAGTAGTCCATTCGTAGACCTATTGAATATGCATGTACAATTTTATAAAAATCGGTCAAGCTGTTTTGGAGGAGTATGGTAACTAACACACACTACACACGGTAACTAACACGAGAATTTAATATACTACCTAGGCAGTTCAAAAAATCTTATAAGTTACGACTAACTATTTAAACAGTAAGTACATAAAATTACACAATTGAGAATGGTCCTTTATATCCAAAGGTATTTGACTGAGGCCGAATTCGACCAAGGAGTAAAAATAGGTTTAGTTTTAACTCTTAGTTAGTCCCGAGCATGATTCTGATTATCTCTAAAAAAAAATTTATAGAATTAAAAAAAAAAAAAAAAAATTACCAGAATGAGTGTTATTGTGAGTGTAAAATAGGCTTTGATTTATCAAAATCAAAAATGTATTCTCTGGAGTATCGGGTTCGATTCCCAGGTCGAGTAAAATATTTGTGTGATGTGAAATGTTTGGTTTCGGAGTTTGGGTGTTTTCTATGTATAATATGTATGTATTTAGAAATATATAAGTATGTTTATCAGTTGTCGAGATCCCATAGCACAAGCTTATAGCTTAGTTTGGGCTAGATGATGTTGTGTGAGAATGTTCAACAATATTTATTTCTCTTTCGTTTTTACTATTTAATTATTTACGATAGTCTCTGATCATACTGTGCAGCGAAATCTTAAAAATATTTACTTAAATAAAAACTAATATCAAAAACGTTGTTTTCCATAAACAGTTTACAACCAAAAAAATAGTTTACAACCGCTCCTCAGACCAAGTAAATTACACAAAAAATCTCATAAGAATTGGTAAAGCCGTTTTTGACAACAAACACTGCGACACTAGATTCTCATACATACAATTTATTTGTTTTAACACCAATATTTTACCCACCTTAACGCTTGTCTCTTTAAATACCTGTCCATCCTAAGGTTGCATGTAAGATATTGCTTTTAGCGATAAGGCCGTCCTTTCTACATCCTGTATTTGTTGTATCCTATGATTTTTGATAGGTGTAAAATAAAGTTTATTCTCATCTAATCTGAGCATACAAAATGTTAAGTCCGAGACGCCCAGGACTGTAATTAGTCCTCACGCCCAGGACTTTAATTGGCTGTGCCATAGCGGCTGGCACGTAAGATTTTGTTGCCTTTAATCAACATTTCATCGCAAGGCAACGGGTTTCTTTTTTTTTCAGCTTCTACTTTTTATTAAATTCATTCGGTCATTTTGGACATGACCCATTACAATATGTGTCCCCGGTGACGGCAATAGGCTTGCCCCCTATTACGTGGGACTAAAAATACTGGCAAATTGTGGGTGTGTAATGCACCTCTGTCTACCCCTGCGGGGATATAGGCGTGATATGTGAATGAATGAATAACAAAATGTTAATAAGAACCATACTATTATGTGTCGAAACCAGTGCAACATCGAAACTTATTTATTTACTAGCTGTTGCCTGCAGCTCCGCCTGCGTGTTATAGTTTTCTTGATCACCAGTTACTGATTTATTATGTATAGCTGTTGCCCGCAGCTCCGCCTGCGTGGTACTTTAGATCGACATATTTATGAACCGATTGAAATAAAACAAACCTTAAATGTTAAGTTGAATAACGCATTACTAAAAACAGCATTCAAATCAGTTAAATCGTTTCTGAGATTAGCGTGTTCAAACATTCAGACAAACAGACACACAGACAAAAATTCTAAAAACCATTGTTTTGGGTACTATTGCGTTCATAAAGCCCCCCCACAACAGTTATATCTTCGATGTACAGACATCGACCACTTACAATTTTATTATACGAGTAGGTATTTATGTATTGATTAGAAAACTTAACAGCTCTTTGAAAATGACACATTATTATTTTTTAAATTCTGCGGCCTCTCTCACGTCCTTTGCCGGGCGTCCCTGGCTCGCAGCATAAGAAATGTCTATATAATAATCCACTAAAATAATATTTAATAATAACTAAAAATCAAAATTCAATAAAACAATAATTAAAAACAAAAAATCAATAAATAATAATAATTCTTAAAAATAATATTCATAAACAATAATTTATTAATATTATCTAATAATTAAATACAATAATAATTCGTTTAAAATTTGTTCAGTAGGCAATTAATCACACACAATATTTCTTTAGAAATCTAAAGATTTATAGCACAACACAAATAATCCTATCTTGGTCATCATTCATCATTCACCTAGCCTTTTCCCAATTGAATTGGGGTCGGATGTCCAGTCTAACTGCTCGCGGCTGAACTTCAATATTTTCCGTGAAGCGACTGCCATCTGACCTTCACAACCCATGGGCGATATCGAAGTTCTGTAATCTTGGTAACATGTAAATATAAATAATATAACTATAAGTAGGTATCTTACTATAAAGCAATGAAATTATTTAAATATGAGCAACTAATTAAAATCCTCGTTAGAATTTACAAGTATGATCGTTGGAATGTCGTTGCTACCGTGGAAGATGGGAAAGCCTTTGGTGTGGGACGCTACATGCGTTGACACCTTAGCACCTTCACACCTTCCAAGCACATCCGGATGTGCCGGCGCTGCTGCTGCATCGGCTGAAGGCCTTAAACGGCGTAAATATGCTAACCTAGCAAGTGATTACATATTTGAGCCGTTTGGGGTTGAGACACTGGGGTCATGGGGTCCGAGTGCTCGCCGCCTTTATAGAGACATTGCTAAACGCCTAATCGATGCTTCTCAGGACCAGGAGGCTGGCTATTTTCTGGCCCAAAGAATAAGTATCGCCATCCAACGTGGCAACACAGCCAGCATTCTGGGAACCTTCTCAGTCGGCAATGACGCGGAGGATTTTTTAAACGATATTTTGTAATGTGAATATTTTTAGTTTATAATTATGTTTATTTTTTATACATATTGTAAATAAAGACTTTAGATATTAAAAAAAAAAAAAGTATGATCGTAACTTATTTGCAATTTCTTTTTTAAAAACGCTTCTCGAAAGGTGTAAGTAATTAGTGATGTACAAGCTTCGAGGCGTCGAGTGTTATTTCTGAAGCCTCGAGGCGGAATGGCAAGACTCGGTGAGCTCGGTAAGCTCGGGGTCCCGAGCCTAGCCGAGTCGCAACTTTTTTCACTCATGCCTCGAGGCTTTAAAAGAGTTCGAGCCTTCAAAAGAGCTTAAACCTATCAAAAGAGCTCGATCCTTCAAAGGAACTCGAGTCTTCAAAAGAGCTCGAGCTTTCAAAAGAACATGTCAATGTCAGCAAAGTGATCGTTATAGCAGCTTAGCAAGGATAGCATTTTACCATAATTGGTGTGATGCACAGGAACACTAAACACTCCTCAGTTGTCTTTCCAGGTCCACCTTCGTGAGGACCTAAAGTCTGGCCCTTCTGACTCTTCGTCGGATGAGAAGGTGTCTCGTGGATGGAGGCTTGTCAGGAATATGACGACTGCAACAGGCGCTTTTACTCCTAAAGGACAACCTCATACGTTACTCCCAGGAACCCCTCTACCTAGTTTCCAGGTAACTCCTTCTTTCTTTAAAAACGTGGCTCCATCGATGTTCATCGATGATTTCGCCAATGTCAAGGTAATGTTTAATCAGTTGATAGTCCCGCACAGAAGAACTAGTTATTCCTAACTAGCTCCAGGTGCAGGACAAGAAACGTTGTTCGGTATGTGAGTGTCTGGGAACCCGATTTTTGCGGAGCGCCAGAGGTAACCTAAAAAGCCATCAGCCACGCGTTCAGCAAAAATCGAACTTCTAAGCACGTGAAAAATTTTCGCAACTACCGACTTCAAATTACACCGAAATAGGACCAAATATTTGTCGGAATGGGACCATTTGGGAAGTTTGGAGGAAGCTTTCAACTAAAAATAATTTTACGATCAGGAAACGGGGTGCGGTAATTTTCTTATAGTACTTTGTCAACGTAGTAAAAACAAATATTGGATAGAAACAGGCGTTACCTGGCGAATATCCATGACAAAGTAATGGTAAGTAAGATGTTAAAAACTTATTAAAATTATAATAGCATTATTTTTCGCAGAGTTAAAAAAGACAACAAAACATCGACAATTGTTTCGCCTCTAAACGAGGCATTATCAAGACTGTCTCAAAGAGAACAGCAAGTAGTAAAAACACACTAGTTATACCGACGAACTTTGCCTCAAAAAAAAATTGCGCCAAAAATATTGTCGTAAATTTTTTGTGCGAGGAATAGTTTGCCCGATAGAGCGCGATAACGATTTGCAACCCCCTTTTTTCAAGATGGCGTGAAACATTTCAATAGACTATTTTTCAAAATGGCGGAATACCCATAAGGGTTAGGACCCCACAAACTTGGATATAGCTTTACACTACCCCGCCCCCCATGATATCTAAAGAATAAAATAGCGTCCTCTGACTTTTGCGACCCAAATGTAACATTTGGGTCAATCAAAATATCATCTTACGAGTAGCAACCTCTCAATGTGGGAAAGGCACAGTGTATGAAGATGATCACAGAAAATCATGAAAGTTTAATAAAATTAATATTGTTTTCTTTCCTTCCAGTCGACATCTGACAGCAAGACTTCCGATTATGGTAAAGATGATAGAAAACCATCATTTTCTAATGAAAAAGACGAGGAGCAAGGAGAAACTAGTCCTGAGGTAAGATTCTAACAAGACATATATTATAACGCTGCCTATTTTTACATTGAAGAGGAAAGTGAAGAAACAGTATCTCTCCTCTCTGTGTTAAATATCTGTATGTATGTATACGAGTATTATTAAGACGGAGCTTGCTTCTTCTGCACAACGATGGGCTCAATCAAGAATGTATGCGACACGATATTGGGCGCATCTCTTAATCTATGAACTTGAAATTTGCTATAAAGATAATAACATAAGCCTGTGGTTTGCTGTATAGCTTTTGGTGTATGTGGCTCTTATAGTTTTTGAGTTATTAAGCATTAAAGAAACATGCCTTTGACAGTGCTAAAAGAATTGATAGCTGCCTCGCGCGCGAAATTGAAATTTTTAAATGCAGCATTTGAAACTTAATTGTTGGCTCGCGCCATTGTTGAAAAGTGAATTTTTTTTATTGCTCTACTCGAGGGTTTTCACTTGACGGAATCCTCTTCCTAAACGGAATCACCGAAAAACCTGTTCCAGGAGGACTTAAACAGTTATACCGAGATAATTACACATAATGCGCGCGTCATACATATGACCTTAAAAGAGGTCAAAGAGACCATCAGTTCATAAAAAAAAAAACAGAGAAAACAAAAAAAAAAGAAAATTCAGAAATCGACCGCGATAGAAAGTCTCGCTTCAGCTCAACTTTGCACCGCGACCCGCCATGCACACCTAGTATTTTCATGCGTCTACATAAATAAACTAGGTATGCAATGCATGCTACTAATTTTCTATGTATATTATGTATGTATTTAGAAATATATAAGTATGTTCATCAGTTGTCTAAATTCCATAGCACAAGCTTATAGCTTAGTTTGGGCTACATGACATTGTGTGATTAAAATATTTATTTATTTATTTAATTGCAAATGTTGAGCGGAGCAAATTGTCTTATTTTTTTTATGCTCTATTTTCATGATATCAGAGATATGCACTCCCGGGTATGATGTCGACCAGCATACCCAATTTGGTCAAAATCGGTCGAGCCGTTTCGGAGGAATTGGTACACAAACGATTTACACTTGTCGTCTAAGATTGAGCTTCACTTCGCTCCGCTCAATAAGCCTTCTGGTCCTGAGAAGCATCGATTAAACGTTTAGCAATTATCTCTATAAAGGCTGCGAGAGCTCAAACCACAGTACACTACTTACTTACTTCTAAATTTCCGAGATTTAGACTAATTTAACTGGAATATCGTCATAAGCGAGTGTGAAAAGCTCTTCAACCTGATCTCACCCTCTTCCTTTCAATCCCCAACAACGCGTGCCGGGCAGAGATGCCACTCCCACACAGTGGATAGCATGTTCGCGAGAACCGAACGTTTTAAACGTTCGTTTCTCTGCCGAACGACAGTGGCCTGGAACGCCCTGCCTGTGCACGTGTTTCCTCCCACATATAATCCTGGGTTCTTTAAGCGGAGCCTGAAGAGGCACATCAGTAGGTCGTCAAGTTGAGGGCCACTCTCTATAGTATTGTGTGCTGTGAGAGTGGCCCACAATCGCTAGACGTCGTCACGACTTACCACCAGGCGTCAATTTGGCGAACCCAATATACAAAAAAAAGCTAGGTATTCCACGCGGGCCCATAACTTTCCCCAAAAGAGTAGGTGCCGACTTACTGTATCTTATCTTTACTTTGACGTGGGTCTTTGGTTCCAGGGTTTGGAGCCAGAATCTCTGATGTTCCGTGATGGGAGAAGACGAATAGACATGGTCTTAGCTTACGAGGAAGAAGACTACGGAGTCATGACTGAGGCTGAGGCTAAGAAGAGGGAGTATAGGAAGACATTTCAGGTAAAATTCTTTTTCAATCGACCTCCATAAAGGGAGGAGATTCTTTCGATTGTGCTATATTTTGTTTGTTTCCTCATATCTTTGGACTGGGTGTACCGATTTTGAAAATTTGTATTTGAAATGAAAGCTACTACTTCCCAAGTGGTCCCATTTAAATTTGGTCCCATTCCGACAATTATTTGGTCCCATTTCGGTAATTTGAAGTCGGTTTTTGTGACAATTTTTTCGACGTGTTTTTTATTGACATAGATTCAAGGATAGATAGTTGAGTAAGAATGACCGCCATGACATGGACATATACCTAATATATTTAACTGAGGACATTTAAATGAATAATATCATGTTGCTTAAATAATGACATGATGTTGTGTAAGTGTTCTAGTATAACTAGTACGGTGTCTGGCTTGTGCTTCGCGCCGCACCACGCCATAGGTTTTGGACTATAACTTTTGACCCCTTAGGGCTAGGTCAATTTTCGATTTTTGGCTTGCCTCCAGATCGAGGGCTCTCCATAGAAGGGTCAACCATCATTGTAGCTAGCATAAGCAGTTCTCGAGAGCTATGGAGGGACAAAAATTACAGTCACCATTTCTATATATACAGGGTTATTTGTAATTAACTAGCATCCTCCCAGGGGTAGGTGGCAGACATCATAAGTAACAACGTTTGTTCTACGACTTTTTATAAAACTGAATACATTAATTAATAATGAGTTTTCAAGTTTTTAAGTCTATGTTTCATTCATAAACTGAAGGTCGACGCACGCACGTTCGCGCGCGCTTAGTCGGTGAGTTCCTGGACACGATGAAGATGGAATGGATATTTGCCTTCGTTGTGAATGACACTCCACGCGAAGAACTGCGATACATTAAACCGTAGCGCGGCGTCATTGGTACTTACGGCGGGATTATCCTCAAACTCCAGTATCCTTTCTTGTTCCCGTACTGAGTGCTTCGGTGGACGACTACTATCACTGAACCTGGGCTGGAACTGTCCGTAATCGCGTAATCGCTGTGTGGTAGATAACATCGTTGCCCGGCTCGGTGTAGGTAGATTTGGAAACCTTACTGCATATTGGCGGCAGGCTTCCGCCACATTATCATCACTCCAAGCAAGCATCTAGCGAGCGAAATGGGTTAAGGTCAAAGGCGCTGGCGCCGCCGCGCCCACCGCCCCGCGCACCGTCCCTATCCGTACATTGCATGAATTGATGACATTGTTTACCTAATTTTTACGGTGTGCGTAAATTGCGGCGTAGAGTTAATAACTGTCAGACGCGAAACTAAATTAATATTTATTTTTGTATGAAAGTAAAACTTAACGAATTATAAAAAGTCGTAGAACAAACGTTGTTACTTATGATGTCAGCTATCTACCCCTGGGAGGATGCTAGTTAATTACAAATAACCCTGTAGATAGATTATTATTGACAGTATAAAATATGTTTTGTTTGTTTTAATTAAAATTGTTATTTATAGTGATGACATTTATTATGAGTTCCGACTAGTAATGCAGATGACATTTTAATTATAACGTACCTACCTATCTACCTTCCATTTATCTTTTTTGTACGCCAATCTCTGGTAGACCATAGAGAAACACTATTATGTATTTTTTGTTAAGTACCTATGATCACAAATTAAATGATTGATAATAAGAATTACAATATACATAATTATAAAAATATTTACATTATAAAATATCTTTTAAAAACTCCTCCTCGTCATTGCCGACTGGGAAGGTTCCCAGAATGCTGGCTGTGTTGCCACGTTGGATGGCGATACTTATTCTTTGGGCCAGAAAATAGCCAGCTTTCTGGTTCTGAGAAGCATCGATTAAGCGTTTAGCAATGTCTCTATACGCGGCGGCGAGCACTCGGACTGATGACCCTAGTGTCTCAACCGCAAACGGCTCAAATATGTAATCACCTGGGTTAGCACATTTACGCAGTTTGAGGCCTTCAATGATGGATTGATTGATGTTTATTCCATGACAGACACTCTAAGGATAAAAAACCGACTAAGTAGGGCGAGTCGGACTCGCGTACTAACTTATAAAGTATGCTTCTCGCAGTTTTCCCTTTAACCTGTTCACAGGAAGTTCCCTGTAGATTTTGATTCAGAGAGATTTTGAGAGTATCGAAAATTTGCAGCATAAACGGCTGTATTTTTTGATAATTATTTTTCATTTATTAAATGTTTTTCTTTTTCAACACTAATTATGTCTGTATAAACAGTACTACTTAAGGTTTTTCTTTATTCCGTTATGAGATGTATGCTGTAACACCTTAAAATATTAAGAAAGAAATTATAAATAGATCACAAAAACTGATCTCATCGGCAGGACTCGAACCCGCGGCCTTTCCCTAACAGGGGGACTGCTCTGACCACTGAGCTTATAGTAGTTTTTAGAGGCCCAATTACCTACTAAGTTTAAAAACTCTTTTCTAGGAGAATCTAATAAAAGAAGGCCTAGAGTTAGAACTAGAGAACAAATGTCTATCATTTGATGAGAAGACCTGGTTCCTAAAGATCCACATACCTTGGAAGACTGAGATGAGACTGGCCGAGGTGATCGGCATGAAGTTGCCTACGAAGAGGTTCATCACTATATCTGTCAAAGCTTGGGTAAGTTTCATTCAAATTATCCTACTAATATTATAAACGCGAAAGTTTGTGAGTATGTACCTATGTATGTATGTATGGATGGATGGATATTTGTTACTCTTTCACGTAAAAACTACTGAATGGATTTTAATGAAACTTTACAATAATACAGCTTATACATCAGAATAACACATAGGCTACAATTTATAAAGATATTGTGTGAACTGTTCAAAATATGACGATAAGTGTCAAGTAAGTAGGAAGCGACGATGACAAACCGAGTGCGCGATACTACGGGAACGGGAAAAAATCCAAATTACCACGCTGACGAAGTCGCGGGCAACCACTAGTATTAAATAAAGGAATAAATGTAACATAGGCTAATAACTTTTTATTTTGTAATGAATATACAAGGAATAAGAAAAAACAATTACGAAAACTTAACCAAAATATACATACTAATATTTTTGTATTTTAAAGCAATGAGTTTGCTTAAACTATTCTTAAAATATTAAGAAAGAAATTATAAATAGATCACAAAAACTGATGTTTGTGGGTGACGTGGGTTCGAGTCCTACCGATGACATCAGTTTTTGTTATCTATTTATAATTTCTTTCTTAATATTTTAAAATAAATATGTAAAGCTGGGAGACTTAGGCAGAGTGCCCATAACACAGGCAGCATTCCCGCGCTAAATTGCCAATGAGAGTCTTTGCGCGAGAAAGCTGCCTGCGCGGAGATCCCCAGTCTCTTCCCTCAGACGCTTGCTGAGTTCCGTGAAGAGCTGATGCGTACCGTGGCCCCTTGGACCTAGTGTCTCGACCAAACATAAGCTGTAAAATGTTGAGGAGTTCCACCGAGTGTCTTTCAGTTTTATCATCAGATTAACTACAGACTTTCAATAAATTGTAGTTTTTATTAGTAGTATTTTTTATCAGTGTAATAATTGTTATTACACTGACTAAATTACTAGACACTAGACCACGAGCCCCCCGAGAACTTATCGATAATATGGCAGGAAAACTCGACAAGGCGGTATGATCGACAGACCTTAGTCTAGTAGAATTTTATCATAATATAGGTACTATGATTCTATCAACTGAGGTCTCTGTTCAACAATATGGGGGTAATTTATATGGGGGACATTAGTAAAATAATTTTCAAATCTTTTCATTTATTCCCAGAGTGATAAAAAACAAGCGGAAAAAGACCAAAGTTGGTATTCAAAATGGCGTCGGAAATGGAAACAACTATACGAGTATAACCATTCTAGAATCGAACCTGAACCTTCGTTCTACGGAGCCACCGACCAACGGGGGGCTCGGAGGGAGGAAATGTAAATATTGTATATTATTAGTAGAATTACATCTGCTAACTGCCTCGGTGGCGTGGTCGGTAGTGCAACGGCTTTCGATTGAGAGTCTCGGGTTCGATTACCGAGTCGAATCTAATATTTGTGTGATCCACAAATTTTTGCTTCGGAGTTTGAGTGTTTTCTATGTATAATATTATGTATGTATTTAGAAATATATAAGTATGTTTATCAGTTGTCTAGATCTCATAGCACAAGCTTATGACTTAGTTTGGGCAAGAGGACGTTGTGTGAGAATATTTAAAAATATTTATTTATACAGACCCGCCTGGCCATTGTGGTATATATGTAGACTGAATGAAATAAATAAATATTTTTGGATAAAACAACGAACAGTTCTTACCGAGACTCATATATTATGGCTGTTTCCTCGACTGTTATTTACATTTGGAATTTTTTTTTTTTTTTTTTTTTTTTTTTTACAATTTTGTCAAGTAATATTATAAAAATACCATACTTAAAACGTATAACTCCCAATAGATGTGGTGTATATTAAAAATAGGTACATAATAGGGTATCATTATTTGACAGACACTATCATACAAGTCCCAAGCGCTGCTACAAGCTTCCTTTTTTCTGCCCGCAATGCATGTCGATGTCAACGTCAAAAAAGTTTGCGACTAGCTCCGTTGCCTTAGCAACCGGCTTGCGGGCGACGGGTGACATTAAACGCATTTCTATTGAATGTAATTTGGACGCTTTTATAACCGACACTAACCTGGATCGAGACAAATTCACACCAGCACACGCAAGCCAAGCCAAACACCCCGATAAGATACTTGTGTTTGTGGACGTTTGTCGAGGTTTGCCAAACGTGTAAATATGGTCTTATGTATGCACAGTACGGTTTCCAGGCGTGATATTTGGTCATTTAAATTTGCAGGTTCCTAGTAAAAGATAGACACACACAATTCTCACCGGCTCAAAGAAGTTTTCTCGTGATGCAGATTCTAATAAGAGCTAGATACGATAATAATGAAATTAAGGTGAGTCCGTTTGCCAACAACTCAGAACGCAGACTAATCAACATCACATTGAAAGAGGATCATTGCTCTCCTTTCTTTTACGGTATCAATCAATCAATACATATAATAAAATTGTAAGTGGTCGATGTCTGTATATCGAAGGTATAATAGAGAAACTGTTGTAGGCTTTTTGAACGCAATAGAACCCAAAACAATGGTTTTTAGAATTTTTTCTGCTTGTTTGAACACGCTAATCTCAGAAACGGCTTAACCGATTTGAATACGGTTTCCAGTAATGCGTTGTGGTTTATCCAACTTAACATTTAAGGTCAGTTTTATTTTAATCGGTTCATAAATAAAAAAGTTATGTCAATCTAAAGTACCACGCAGGCGACGCTGCGGGCAACAGCCATACATAATAAATCAGTAACTGGTGATCAAGAAAACAATAACACGCAGGCGGAGCTGCAGGCAACAGCTAGTTTATAGTATAACTGACCAAGACTCAACTAGCGAAAGACCTCGAAACTTGCAATCACATTATCAAAGTGCGACTTACGTCGTCGATACAGCGCCATCTACCAGTCAGTTAAGGAACTAACCACTAGCTCGGAATGAGTCTTCTGGCGTTTTCACATTGCACGATAACGACACATGTAGATATCGTCACGATATCGTGTCGATATTGTAAGAAGCAGCACTAACTTTAAGGTAAGATATCGTCACGATATCGTATGTCGTTATCGTGCAATGTGAAAACGCCCTTCGGCTAGTGATGTCTTTGCCAGTTGGTAGAACGTTTACAATACTGGAAAGGGAACAGTCACTAGTTCGAGTCCGGCCCGAGACTATCGTTTTTAGGGTTCCGTACCCAAAGGGTAAACCTATTACTCAAGCTCCGTTGTCCGTATGTCTGTCACCAGGCTGTCTCATGTCTCATGAACCGTGATAGTTAGCCAGTTAAAATTTTCACAGATTTCTGTTGCCGCTATAACAACAAATACTAAAAAACTAAATTAAATAAATATTCAAGGGGGCTTCTAGCTTCCATACATACAATAGACATAATGTTATTGAGGTTTTTTGGCCCTAAAATACCTTCTTGAAGTAGGTACGAAACTCTTTGTGCGTGATTCATAAATGTAGGTATAATTATATGTCCAATACAAAGACCTTATAATACAATGGACATAGGATCTAGAACAAATCGCAAGAAAATAATATCCCGAGTCGACCTATACATTATACATAGGCATACATAGATATAAACTAATTTCATATTAAAATTTAAACTTTGATTCAACGGAATAGTGTTCACTTTTGTTTGCACTAATTTATCGCATTACGTAGCTTCTATCTGTCCGCCTGACTAATAATAACCTGACTAATAACCTACTCCATTGTTTCTATGTTTTATTTTGTTATTGAACGGTTTATTTTGTTAAAGTCTTTTAAGTATTCCATGATATGTACCTACGTACGCGTAATAATTAATGTAAGACTATAATAAATTCCATAATCTTTTAAATTGTAATTACTTGTTTATGTTAGACGAAATAAGCTGAAAAACTAATTAACGACTGACAAAGATATTTTTTTTCGAGTCAGTTTCATAATGAGTAACTTTAGTATGAATAACAAAAAGGGAATTAATGAATTTAACTAATTGTAATATTATAAATGCCAAACTTCCTGCGGGTGTCAAAGTTCTTCCGCTTTCATTACTATTTTCCTAACGCTATGTCGCTACGTCTACTACAAGATAGCCGTGTTTCAAGTGACTGAATTAGTTGCTAAAACTGCGCGTCGATACGAAATTATTGGCTACTAGCTGATCACCGTGACTCCGCCTGCGAGATATAGTTATCTCGGCCCCGATTTCCGTGGGAATACATTACCGAGAATCCAAATAAAAAAAAACAGTACATACACGAAATAAAATGACATATGTAATTATGTAATTATATTTATGACAAAACAATGATACCCTGTGAAAATTAAAAACATTTTTGGGCTTATCTCCTCCATCCCAATCAAAAGAAAAAATTGTATTCAATCAAGGGATTCTTGTACAAGTTTCATAAAGATCGGACCTCTTTTTGTTATGTCCATAAAATGGGCCGAACAAACAAGATTGTTATTTTTTGGATCAAAATATTCTTCTCGCCGTGTTAGGGCAATAATATTTTTCCATTGTGCACAGTGTACTGGATCCCGAGGAAAACTGAAATAGATGTTGGTTCATATAACGAAAAAAAATCATAAAGAGCCAAGGCGTCTCCACTATAATCTTTGTTCCTAATAGTTTCATCGCTATCGGTAATCCGAATAAATCTGAATGGTCATTTTGTTAGTACATTATTCAGTGAAAATGATATGGTCTCTTTCTTTTTACTGAGCTTGGGATGAATTCGAAAGAGACAGATAGATACTTCGGTATTGGACTGGATTGCAATATTTACTTTTGTCTTTTAATTTATTATCAACGAAATACTGTATTTTAAGTGAAATAATAAATTGCAAATGATAAAACAAAAGCTTATTTACTGAAAATATGATACACCGTCTTCAATTTGCTTTTTTTTCGTAGTTTTTACACGTTTTTACAATACAGTACGGCATTGCGCAACGTGTTGTCGTTCAGTTGGCAAAATCTAGACTGGCGCACGATTGTTTCTCTTTTAGTTCGGACACTTTTGAGCGATGATCTGAAATCCATTGTATATAAAATCATTGGTCCAATACAATAATTGTTTGTTATATATGTCTAGCTGGGTATTAGAAGACTATTGAATGACGGGACTTATCTGGCCTGTTTCCCTTTACACGAAGGAAGATACGATATAGACATGGCTGATGGGACTACAACTGATAGAAGAGTAAGTATATAGCTGCTGTAAATCGTTGAGGAGTTCCCTTATATTCCTTCGCTTTCATCATCACACCCATAATGACAGTCACAATCTTGGTGTGATGCTCTCATCAGTGCAAAGTAATCAAGCCCAAACACAAAGTAACTGCTGTAAATCGTTGAGGAGTTCCCTTATATTCCTTCGCTTTTATCATCACACCCATAATGACAGTCACAATCTTGGTGTGATGCTCTCATCAGTGCAAAGTAATCAAGCCCAAACACAAAGTAACTGCTGTAAATCGTTGAGGAGTTCCCTTATATTCCTTCGCTTTTATCATCACACCCATACTGACAGTCACAATCTTGGTGTGATGCTCTCATCAGTGCAAAGTAATCAAGCCCAAACACAAAGTAACTGCTGTAAATCGTTGAGGAGTTCCCTTATATTCCTTCGCTTTTATCATCACACCCATAATGACAGTCACAATCTTGGTGTGATGCTCTCATCAGTGCAAAGTAATCAAGCCCAAACACAAAGTAACTGCTGTAAATCGTTGAGGAGTTCCCTTATATTCCTTCGCTTTTATCATCACACCCATAATGACAGTCACAACTCATCTTGGTGTGATGCTCTCATCAGTGCAAAGTAATCAAGCCCAAACACAAAGTAACTGCTGTAAATCGTTGAGGAGTTCCCTTATATTCCTTCGCTTTTATCATCACACCCATAATGACAGTCACAACTCATCTTGGTGTGATGCTCTCATCAGTGCAAAGTAATCAAGCCCAAACACAAAGTAACTGCTGTAAATCGTTGAGGAGTTCCCTTATATTCCTTCGCTTTTATCATCACACCCATAATGACAGTCACAACTCATCTTGGTGTGATGCTCTCATCAGTGCAAAGTAATCAAGCCCAAACACAAAGTAA
The DNA here is from genome assembly GCA_963556515.1 of Nudaria mundana. Classification (NCBI taxonomy): domain Eukaryota; kingdom Metazoa; phylum Arthropoda; class Insecta; order Lepidoptera; family Erebidae; genus Nudaria; species Nudaria mundana. Next base: position 8,859,559 of record OY748316.1, on the reverse strand, counting down.
CTGCTGTAAATCGTTGAGGAGTTCCCTTATATTCCTTCGCTTTTATCATCACACCCATAATGACAGTCACAATCTTGGTGTGATGCTCTCATCAGTGCAAAGTAATCAAGCCCAAACACAAATTAACTGCTGTAAATCGTTGAGGAGTTCCCTTATATTCCTTCGCTTTTATCATCACACCTATAATGACAGTCACAATCTTGGTGTGATGCTCTCATCAGTGCAAAGTAATCAAGCCCAAACACAAAGTAACTGCTGTAAATCGTTGAGGAGTTCCCTTATATTCCTTCGCTTTTATCATCACTCCCATAATGACAGTCACAATCTTGGTGTGATGCTCTCATCAGTACAAAGTAATCAAGCCCAAACACAAAGTAACTGCTGTAAATTGTTGAGGAGTTCCCTTATATTCCTTCGCTTTTATCATCACACCCATAATGACAGTCACAATCTTGGTGTGATGCTCTCATCAGTACAAAGTAATCAAGCCCAAACACAAAGTAACTGCTGTAAATTGTTGAGGAGTTCCCTTATATTCCTTCGCTTTCATCATCACACCCATAATGACAGTCACAATCTTAGTGTGATGCTCTCATCAGTACAAAGTAATCAAGCCCAAACACAAAGTAACTGCTGTAAATTGTTGAGGAGTTCCCTTATAATCCTTCGCTTTTATCATCACACCCATAATGACAGTCACAACTCATCTTGGTGTGATGCTCTCATCAGTGCAAAGTAATCAAGCCCAAACACAAAGTAACTGCTGTAAATTGTTGAGGAGTTCCCTTATAATCCTTCGCTTTTATCATCACACCCATAATGACAGTCACAACTCATCTTGGTGTGATGCTCTCATCAGTGCAAAGTAATCAAGCCCAAACACAAAGTAACTGCTGTAAATCGTTGAGGAGTTCCCTTATAATCCTTCGCTTTTATCATCACACCCATAATGACAGTCACAACTCATCTTGGTGTGATGCTCTCATCAGTGCAAAGTAATCAAGCCCAAACACAAAGTAACTGCTGTAAATTGTTGAGGAGTTCCCTTATATTCCTTCGCTTTTATCATCACACCCATAATGACAGTCACAACTCATCTTGGTGTGATGCTCTCATCAGTGCAAAGTAATCAAGCCCAAACACAAAGTAACTGCTGTAAATTGTTGAGGAGTTCCCTTATATTCCTTCGCTTTTATCATCACACCCATAATGACAGTCACAACTCATCTTGGTGTGATGCTCTCATCAGTGCAAAGTAATCAAGCCCAAACACAAAGTAACTGCTGTAAATCGCTGTAATTCGCTTTCATCATCACACCCATAATGACAGTCACAACCCACAATGAATTATTACCTCACTCTCACTCAGACGTGGACCTTTACATAGTTCTTGCTCTGTCACAAAAATTATTTGTCTACGAATAGCTATTGAATAGTACATCGCCGGCCTATGTGGAGACTTATAATTAATTGGATACCCGACCTCTTTTGGACCCACTTGTTAAAATTTAGTTATATACATGGTGATTGATTTAGGAGCCCGTGCTTCGATATCAATTTTACCTATGATATTGTTTTAACTTCCGCCCTACCTGTAACCAATGTTGCCCTACCTCAAATTCGACTAGCCACGTGGCTTATGAATTTGACCATCATATAAATATTTGGATCTAACTTATTGTATTCTTTTATTTCCAGTTATTATACTTAGAATGGGCCCGTCCCAGCAAATGGTATAAAAAGCAACCTCTATGGCTAATCAGGCGTTACTTTGGCGATAAGATCGGTCTTTATTTCTGTTGGCTCGGGTTTTATACCAAGATGTTATACGCTCCTGCTATTGTTGGAACACTATGCTTTTTATACGGACTGGCTAGTATGGATTCCAGTGATAATATTCCAAGGTAAGTAGTATAAACCGCGCAAGATGATAATGGGATTGGCGGCCATGATGGTGACGTCATAGTGACGTAGATTAACCAACAATACTGTTGTGTTATTCGTACTGTTCAGCGATTGATGACGTCACAGAGCGGTTATTGTGCCAAGGTTCTATCCCACTGACATCGTGCCCGGCTTATAGTCATAATGTTGAATAGTTCCTCACCCCCTTTTACTTGCTTGACCAAATTGAATTAGCGATGCCACACCTTTTTTAAAGACATTAAAGCGCCATCTATTGAAGTATGTCTGCAACTCTTGCAAATTCTTTCCTTAACTGTCGATAGATGGCTCTGTATCGACGTTCTAAGTCTCAAATTGATATAAAAAGAAATTAAAGATTTTAACCGACTTCTAAAAAATGTAGAAGATCTCAATATCCTTCTCATGTCTTTTGACTGGGTGAACCGATTAAATTTTTTTTTTTTCATGGTTTGGTCCCATTTCGACAATTATTTGGTCCTAATGGGACCGGTAATCTGAAGTTGTAAAATTTTTGACGTGTTTCTTTTCAGCAAAGAAATCTGCAATATTAAAGGCCCTGGCAACATCACTCTGTGTCCGCTCTGTGATAAAGCTTGCCAATATCAAAGGTTATCGGACTCCTGTCTTTTTGCCAAACTAACTTACTTATTTGACAACCCAGCTACTGTGTTCTTCGCGATTTTCATGTCTTTTTGGGGTAAGTAAGGTTTGAAGCTAGTGGTCACTATACACCGTGAATGTACTACTGTTTAATAAAAATATTTTGAACTCAGTTTCGATAACTTTATTAACTTAATAACTTAATTATTCCTTTGAAAAACAAATACATGTTTAAATAAAATACTTAAAATTGATGTAGTTTTTTTTTAATGCCGCGGCTAGAAGCCGCTGCAGCCTACGTTTATTGCCGAATGCCTCTGGATTGCACTAGGAAGATTTTTTAAGGCAGTGAGCTTCCACAAGTACTCATTTGATGTCCTAGAGACTACATAAATTTAAAGATTTTTAATAAAAATAAATGTGTTTGTTTTTTCAAAGAAATTCTTCCAGCCGGTTCTGTTATAGAAATTGAGTCAATTTTTTTTTAAATGATAGTACTTCACTGTGTATAGTCAAACATTAATAATATTATTTGCGTCTGTCTGTCTGTTTGCTAAACTACTGCACAGCTTTTCATGCTGTTTTTGTGAATAGAATCGTTCTCGAGGAAGGTTTTGACCTATAAAACCTACGGCAACTTAAGTATATAAGTAAATATAGACAGTAAATTTTTGCTTAGTTTGAAACTAGATGGCGTTGTCTTCAATTTTTCTACATCACGATAACGTTTGTTACTGGCAGGTACCACATATTTGGAACTATGGAAGCGGAAACAGTCTATTTTAAAATGGGAGTGGGACCTAGCAAAAGGGGAACAGGTATGTTTCAATATTACTATTCTTGTTCAGAGCCATCTAGGTGTGTCATAAGGTAATTGCAACATTACACTCAACCTACCATAGTAGTTAGTTCCTCAACTACTGGTAGATGGCGCTGTATCGACGCCGTAAGTCGCGATATTAACATAAAGTGATCGCAAAATTAGATGTCTTGTGCTAGTGGTGTCTTGGTCTAATGGTACAACGTTCATCCTGGAAAGGGAACAGTCTCTTGTTCGAGTCCAGCCCAAGACTATCGTTTTTGTGATACATATTGTAAAATTATATTACTGTTATATTTACAGTACCCGGAGATAAATATTGCACATCGACCTTTGGAAAGAGACAATCGGCTAATTTCGGCTTCGTAGTGTTATCTCTGTCGCTCACTACATATATGACGTTTTGTCAGTCAACACCAACACTTGTAGAAAAATTATTAATATAAATATTTATTGAGCGAAGCGAGTGTAGCGAGCGGAGCTCCTTATCAGGTGACTCAAATGCAACTCGATGTGAAATTGTTTCTCGACAACTACCCAACCGATTTTCATGATTTTTTCACTCAAAAATCAAGCATTCTCAGGAGCAGGTTTTGTTCGAGACCGAGTTTTGATTTAGTACCCTCGAAAAAAGTTATTGACCAAAAACATGACAATAGTCGCTTCGCTCAATTGCATGCACTGCAGCGCAGTACCACGGCAGCGACCGCAGCTCCTAGCTTATATAAATTATTTATAGAATAATTGGTGTATTTTATACAAAGAATAAAAATAATTATTAAAAGAAAACACAACACAAACAGCTCCTAATATATACCGGACTGCTTGTATTTCGTGCGACAGAGATAACGCTCTACGAAGCCGAAATTAGCCGATTGTCTCTTTCCAAAGGTCGATGTTTTTGTTTGAAAACCGAGTGGTTATGGATTTTCTAAATTGCCCGGTAACGGCAATACCCTTGCCCTCTATTTCGTGGGACGAACAAAATTAATGTCAAAGTGTGGGTTCCGTACCCAAAGGGTAAAACGGGAACCCTATTACTGAGACTTCCCGGTCTGTCCGTCTAACACCAGGCTGTACCTCATGAACCGTGATAGTTTGAAAGTTGAAATATTCACAGATGATGTATTTCTGTTGCCGCTATAACAACAAATACTAAAAAATAGAATATTATAAATTTTTATACAACAAACGTTATTTTTTCTTTTTGGTACGGAACCCTTTGTGCGCGAGTCCAACTCTCACTTGGCCGGTGTTTTAAAATTAAAGTTACTAACAGGATGAGGAACCACGACCAGAATTTGAGACATCAGTGAAGACGTTCCGTACAAACCCAGTGACAAGAGAGAAAGAGCCCTACCTACCCACCTGGCAGAAGTCTATGAAATATGTCGCCAGCGGCTCTGCTGTACTGTTTATGGTGAGTTATTGCTATAGCGCCATCTAGCGGTCAAATACATTAGCTACCGAGTTCGTGAAAGTGTCGGTAGATGTCTCTACGTGTAGTCAAACGCGCGGTAGCGTATATTAGTCGTTATATGTACTTAATTTGGACTATGGTTGTCTAGATCGCGATAGTGATGGGCGCCGTACTCGGCACTATAATCTACCGTATCTCCATGGTATCTGTTATCTATGGAGGCAGCGGGTTCTTCATACAACGTCACGCGAAGATATTCACAACGATGACAGCTGCTGTCATCAATTTGATCATTATTATGATTCTTACCAGGGTATGTACGCCTACGCACATACACACACACACCGATTCACACAGAGAGAAACAAACACGTTGTTTTGGTCACGGTTTGGTTATTGTGACATAGTTCTATCCCAGTCACACGCAGTTTATGTGTTCCAGATATACGCCAAAGTAGCTGTGGTCCTCACCAACATGGAGAACCCTCGAACCCAAACGGAGTACGAGGACTCTTACACCTTCAAGATATTCTTCTTTGAGTTTATGAACTTTTACTCTTCACTCATCTACATTGCTTTTTTTAAGGTAAGCAATAACTTGTAAAATAATTTACTTAAGTAGGGGAGACCGGGGACAGTTGTAACATTTTAGGTAACATTATGACCTTATAAATAAATATTTTGGACATTCTCACAGAACGTCATCTAGCCCAAACTAAGCTATAAGCTTGTGCTATAAAAAAAAAACAAAATATCTTTATTCATTTAAGTCACAAAGTAACACTTATGAACGTCAAAAAAGAAAATGCTTCTACATTTACATTTACCGCCAGATTCGCAAGGCAATAGGTAGAGCCTGTGAGGAAAGAACCTGGCAAGAAAAACTCACGGCCACTCTTTTTATTCGCCAGTAAATACAATGATTCTGTTACAACAATAAAAAGAGGGCAAGGGCAGTACGTGACCATGTGTGGACCAAGTGAACTTAAAAATTATGAATCTCTGTTATTCACAAAAAAAGTCAAATACTATTAAGGTACCACATAATCTCAAAGTACCCATACCTTACAATATCATAATAATACTAATTTAACAATAATAAGTGAGTTTCAGCAATAAAACAACATTTCAAACAGAAGTAGCCCCTATGTAGCTCGAGTGATGAGCAAGCAACTCATTGCCATTTCTCTGTATCGTTTAGATAATCCTTAATAGTATAATATGCCTTTTTTAGATTAAAAAAAGGCATATTGGCAAAGGCATATATAAAGATTTAAAATTCCATACGACATGACACTGTGAAAATAGCTAAAATAAACCAGCCTGGCAGTTTCTACATCCGTGAGCTGTCTGACTTTATTAATAGCAAAAGCCGCAGAGCTAAGTTTCCCTGCAAGTTGACCAATCAATGGCAGAAATTCACAACTGTGGCTTTGAACTGTTACCGCTACCACCTTATTCACCTGATCTGGCACCGTCAGACTTTTTTCTGTTCCCTAAACTAAAAAGCACTTGAGAGGTCAAAGATTTTTGACAAATGACGAGGTCAAAGCAGCAGTCGATACATATTTTGACTCTAAGGAAGAATCATTTTTTTTCAACGGGGTAAATGCTTGGAAGGGAAGATGGCAAAAGAGCATTGAACTTGATGGTGATTACGTTGAAAAATAAAAATATATTTCATTTATTATGTATTTATTTTCTTGGTTAGGCCGATTACTTTTCAATCCACCCTCGTATTTTAGAGTATTCGAAAGTTTTTTCATAAAATCTAAAAAATGTCACATGACGTGAAGTTCAACATCATTTTAGAGGTCTTTGACCATGCTGAGTTGATTGCAGCTAGTCTTGAGTCTTTAACTATTACCGTTCTCGATTTGACCTCGTTTTGACCTTGAGATCAGAGGTCAAAGGTCAAGTTCATTTTAGAGGTCTTTGTCTATGCCGAGTTGATTGCAGCTGGTCTCGAGTCTCGTTCTTGATTTGACCTCGTTTTGACCTTGACCTTGAGATCAGAGGTCAAAGGTCAAGTTCATTTTGGGGGTTTTCGACTATGCTAATTTGATTGGCGTTTACACTGAGTCTCTAGCTCTTACCGTTCTCGAGTTGAAAGTTGTTCACGGACGGACGGACAGACATTACTGTTGTATAAGAGATTTTCGTTTCGAAAACTCTAAAACTTTTTTGGGTAGCGCAAGTACCTACTCTGCGGATATTTTTTTTTTAATTTTTTAATGCGGTGTGGTACTATTTATTTATTTATAAATCATTGCAAACATGGGTTACATCAGATGTTACAGCAGTAATTTATAGATTCACCAAATTTTACCATAATACTAGGTATGTAATTTTCGATGAACGATGACTAGGTATGTAATTTTAGTAGTTGGCTCAATCGAGAGCAAAATTTCTGGATACACAATCTTACCATATCGAGTACATCATAAAATGTTAAGAAGTTCAAAATACAAGTAAATCAAGATTTCATCTTATTACCTTTAATTATATATATGACAATATATAATCAAAGCTTATTACATCAATTTCCGAATATTACAATAAAACAATTATCATCCAAATAATAATAATAATTATGAAATCTATATAATTAGAAATGGTGAATGTAATTTTTGTCCACCCTTAGCTCTCGAGAACTGCTTATGCTCCAATGATGGTTGACCCCTCTATGGATAGCTCTCGATCTGGAGGCAAGCCAAAAATTGAAAATTTGACCTAGCCCTAAGGGGTCAAAAGTTATAGGCCAAAACGTAATGCGTGGTGCGGCGCGAAGCACAGCGCAAGACACGTACTAGTGTCCAAAATAAATATTGATTACTACTGATTCACTCCGAAAAGGCGACATGTATTGGAATACTGCCCTCTAGTTTTTTAAGGTGCGTTCATTCTTTATGAACAAAACATAATCTATTCGAGTCCGAGACGCCCAGGACTTTAATTGGCTGTGCCATAGCGGCTGGCACGTAAGATTTTGTTGCCTTTCATCAACATTTCATCGCAAGGCAACGGGTCTCAATTTATTTTTCAAAATTACAATATAGCTGCTACTTTTATTAAGTTCATTCGGCCATTTTGGACATAACCCATGATATGTGTGCCTGGTGACGGCAATACGCTTGCCCCCTATTACGTGGGACTAAAAATACTGGTAAATTGTACCCCTTCGAGGATCTAGGTGGGATATATGTCTGTATGTATAATATATTCCAGGGTCGTTTCTACGACTACCCAGGCGACGACCAGGCCAGGAAGTCCGAGTTCTTCAAACTCAAGGGCGACATCTGCGACCCCGCCGGCTGTCTGTCGGAGTTGTGCATCCAGCTCGCCATCATCATGATTGGCAAACAGTTCTTCAATAACTTCGTGGAGCTGGGTTACCCGTACGTACGTGTATGTTTGTGTATGTGTTTAGAATTATATCCAAGACTGCAGACATGGAGTAGGTGGAACGCGGCCGTGTCCTTCTGCGAGCAAGTCATGCTCGCCGAGTTCCGTAGTCGGCGGCCAGGGGGCCCCAGACTCCGCGACTACGCCCAAGACTATCGACCTCCATGATCGGGGCCTGAGGACGGTGGGATCGCCATCCGCCGTCCTTACAGAAGCAGGCTAGAAGGGTTGCGTGCTGCGGGTCCTTTTCCCCATAGCACGCAACCAGATTCACTCACTGACGCGAGATAAAACCCTACCCCAACGACGCGGGATTCTCGTCCCGACCCAACACCCGCAGAGACTACCGAGGTGGTCAAAGTCCGCCGGGCGCCACTGGACATACCCTCTGCTAGTAACCAGAGACGCCCGGCAACGGACGTTAGAGCTCTGACTTATTATTAGATGTACCTCATTTGTACTAAAGTAACGTAAAAAGTAACATTTTAAAACTACTCCGATTCAACAGACTTTAAGTTAGTTATATAAATAAATATGTTAACACGGGTGCCTGCCGTTTTGTCGAAAAGATTTTGACAAAATTTCATTACCCAAACAAATTTTAGCAACCTTTTTTTATACCATTGCAATATTTCGAATGATTTTAGTACGCATATTTTTATTTGGTCAAATTTTACTTGGCAAAATATTATTAAGTATAATGTCATTATGGCATTTGGTCTTTAATCAAATGATTTTAGGTTACCCGGAACTGAACTATTTAGATTACGTTAATTTCTTTTTTAAACAAAATGGGTAGGTTAGGTCAGGTTAAAACTGTGACCTCCTACGCACGAGCCGAACGAGCGAAGCGAGCGGTGCCGTGGCAGCGTCCGGCGAGTGCCAGAAACGACTTGCATTAATAGAAAAAAAGAGATTGTTTTTAGTAGGTTACCCATAAAAAATGTTTTGGGAAGTGAACATTTGTCAAATTCCTTTCGGTCAAACAATGTTAGGTTAATTCGTTAGGACAATTCACACAACGCCATCTAGTCTCAAACTGAGCAGAGCTTGTGATATGAGTGCTGGATAAACTGATATAAATACTTATATATATTTTTTTTGTTGTAAATACTTACATATTATACATAGGAAACATCCAGATTTCGGTACAAACGTATGTGTCATCAATAAACAATAAATTATTTTTAAATAAACAAAAACACGTCAAAAATTTTACACAACAGCAGACTTCAAATAACCGAAATGGGACCAAATAATTCTTGGAATGGGACCAAATTGAAATGGGACCACTTGGGATGTAGTAACGTTCAAATAAAAAATAAAAAATCGGTTCACCGATTTTAATTTTTAATTTTAATTTTAATTTTAATGATATGATGATGATGATGATGATATGATTATATGAGCTAACAAACATAAAACTAAAAACATACAATTGAATTGAGAACTTTTGGGAGTCGGTTGAAAAACCATATTCTCTGATCCTATACAGCAAATTCCATAATTGGTGGCGTCAGAGATCCCACCGAGCTGTCACCAGAGACCTGAGCAAGCCTCACATGGCATGGGAAATGGACTACCACCTCCAAGACCCTGGGAGACTGGCATTATTCGATGAATATCTTGAGATGAGTGAGTTTTTAACTTTGAAATAAATATATTTATTTTTAAGCTATGAGTTTACTAAACGTTATATATAATATCAGGGACAGGACTTTCATCATCATCCACCGAGCCTTTTCCCAACTCAGTTGAGGTCGGTTTCCAGTGTAACTGCTCGCGGCTGAACTTTGATATGTTCCGTGAAGCGACTGCCATCTGACCTCCACAACCCATTATTATTATTTTATTATTTCCAAAGGGGACGCCGGTGACCGGACGGACGATCCACCCGCGATGTTTGCGGGCAATTTCGTCCATTTCCCCAGTTCTCCCCTTGGGGAGAGTATGGTTGATCCAGCTTACGACGCCCCGTCGAACCTTCTTGTGTCCTTTATGAATCTTATCATCTGTTCCACCTTCAGATTGCTTATATCTTCTTCGTTCAGTCTATCCGACCCCAGGATTTCCCATCTGATCAGTGAGTACATGGGCCTTTCAGCCAGCAGGTGGAAGATTGTTTCTTCGCTGTCCATGCACTCTGGGCATTTGGGGTCGGTTCTTACTCCTATCACTGTCAGGTGTCTGTTCAGTCGACAGTGTCCTGTTATCACTTCTATGGCGAGCCTCATGTTTCTTCTTGGGAGTTTCATGAAATGACTCGTCCTTTTCTTGTCCATTCCCTTGGTGAAGATCTTCGACTGTCTCATTCCAGTGAAGGTTTTCCATCGTTGGTTGGGTTCTACTTTAGTTCTGTGGCTGATTACTCCTTTGGTGATTTTGTGCGCTATGGGCAGCCGGGGCTCCGGTCCCACCAAGTTTTCGTCAGCACCTTCTCTGGCTAGTTCGTCGGCCCGCTCGTTGCCCGTGTTACCCTCGTGTCCGGGGACCCAAGCAATCGTTAGGTCGATGTCCTTGGCCAGCCTGTCCAATGATTTCTTACATTCCTTGACTATTGCTGATGTTGTCTCCACTTTGTCAAGTGCTTTATCGCTGTAAATGGTCACCTTACCCGTTGTGGTAAGGTGTTCCACTGTTTGCCCGCATTCATTTTTGGCATATATCTCTGCCTGAAAGACGCTTGCAAATCTTCCTAGAAGTATTGACTTATCTATTTCTATTCCGTCTTCGCATTTTATATGCACTCCCGATCCAGATAGCTTAGTCAATTCCTTTCTTGAACCAGATAGTATCACTGGGATCTATCTGCCATTCATCTCGTGTCTCTATGTGTATTCTGTATTTCTTGTCAAAAGTTGTCTCCTTCCTGATAAGGTCAGTATTGGAAAGGATCATTGACAATTTTTCTTCGTAGTTCTTGCTTATGCTCATGCTCGTGTTTTATTTCAAGTCCAAGGGGTTCAGCCCTAACATGATCTCTAGCGCGGCTGTTGGCATGGACCTCATCGCGCCCGTGGTCATGAGGGCCGCTAACCTTTGGACTTTATCTAGTTCTTGCTTGTTTTCTCCTGTGGCAGCCTTGTGCCACCATACTAGGGCTCCATGCAGGATTCTTGGCAAAATTATAGCCTTGGATATCCATAACACTACCGCTGGTTTTATTCCACAGGTTCCTATTGTCCTTTTACACTGCATCATTGCCTTTTTAGCCTTTGTACATGTGTTGCTGATATGAGTATTGAAAGTTAGCTTGCTGTCCAGAGTTACGCCTAGATATTTCACCTCCCTAACTTTTTCTAGGTCGTGATTATCTAGTCTCACTGGTATAGCACCTTCTATTTTTCTCTTGTTGGTGAACAAAACTAGCTTAGTTTTGTCGGGGTTCAGGTCGAGGCCTTTACTCCTGCACCATACTAACGCTTCTTTTAGCCCTCTGTTCATGATTTCACTCATGACGCTGAGGACTTTTCCTGTGATTAGGAGCACGCCCTCGTCAGAGTAGACTTGCGTGTATATGTGCATCCCGTTAATCTTTTATATTAGTTCATCTATTAGCAGGAACCACAGTAGTGGGGATAGGCATCCCCCTTGGGGGAAGCCTCTTTTTGCCACCACTCTATGTGTTGTTCCTGCTAATTCTGCCTGTATCTTTCGGTGTTTAAGCATATTTTTCACCCATCCTGATAGATCTTTATCAATGCCCTCACGGTTTAGGGTTTCTTTTATTGAGTCGGGGGTGCTTTGTCAAATGCGCCCTCAACATCGAAGAAGCAGCCTAGTGCATATTCTTGGTTGCTTATTGATCTTTGCACTCTTATAACCAGGTTATGTAGAGCCGTCTCAGATGACTTGCCCTCCATGTATGCATGTTGGTTTAGGTGCAGTGGAGATCCAATTTTCTGTATTTGTTCACTTATTAATCTGTCTAGGATTTTGTCCAGTGTCTTCAGAATTAATGAGGAGAGGCTGATGCATCAGAAGGACTTTGCCTCCTGATACGATGTCTTCCCCGGTTTTGGTCCACAACCCATGGGCGATATCGAAGTTCTGTACTTAGACCGCGAGGATTTTTGATTTAGGACTCCAACTACCCCTAACGACTGCCATAGATGTTCGTATGACAACTGGGACCGGGACAACGTGCTCTCCGAGGATATCATTACTATGAATATTACTAGGTAAAGCTACGCTGTTGTAAACAGTGTGCGGCTTCGTATTGAGCGAAGCGTTTTTCTTTCTTTATAATTTCTTCTTTTTTTGTATTTAAATTGAATATTTGAGCTTCGTCACGACTTTAATTGAAATCAGCTATTAATTTAGGTGAAAAAATTTTAATTATCGGTCAAGAGGTTGCTGAGAAAAGAACATCCGAACATTTTACATTTAACTTGCTCCATGGGAGCTCCGCTCGCCTTCGGCTCGCTTCGCTCAATAAAGATTTTTTTTATTTTGCATTAAATAGGTTCGGTTTTGGTCTGGTAATATGTAATTCCATGTATTTACACTATATTCGGACTGCAGAGATTCCATTTAGTGGTACCCATATAATACCGGTCCTGACTTGTGACTGAAAATTTTGGTGTGAATTACATGAGATGTTATGGATTTTCTGTAGTAGCCGGTAACGGCAACAGGCTTGCCCCCTTGCAACAATATTACTAGTAAAGTGTGGATGTAATACACATCTGCTTAAAGGAATCAAAGAATCAATTTCGTTTATTCAGTTTAGGCACATAAAGAGCACATATGAATGTCAAAATTTTACAATTTCATGTCAAGCAATATTATAAAAATACTAAATTAAGTACATAAATAACCATTTGAAAATTATTCTTTCGCTGGTTCGATAATTTGGTTCTCCTGAGAATACCAGCAAGAAACTCAGGTAGATTATCCATTCTCTTTTTTAATATAGTTTTGTGTACATTGTGTTAGAATTTATATTGTACGAGTGGCAACAGCAGAAGATTAGGGTGACCATGCATTTTTATCATTAAGATATTCGTCTACATAATAATAGCCTTTTTTCATCAAACATTTTTTCACTTCTATTTTAAACTTATTAAGAGGCATGTCAACCAAATCCTGAGGAATTTTATTAAGTAAATATTTTTATACATTTGCCAACAAACAAATTATCGACTTAATGAAGCGTAAGTTTTGTCACTAGGCGTATGTTGACTGATATATTTATATTTCTTCCTAGTTCTTCAATATGGGTTTCTGACACTATTCGTGGCGGCATTCCCGTTAGCGCCTCTGTTCGCTCTCCTGAATAACATCGGTGAAATACGACTGGACGCTTACAAGATGGTGACTCAAGCTAGAAGGCCGTTGGCTGAGAGGGTTGAAGATATAGGCGCTTGGTAAGTAATAGCAGGCCTGACTGCTTCGGTGGCGTGGTCGGTAGTGCATCGGCTTTCGACTCCGAAGTCTCGGGTTCGATTCCCAGGTCGAATCCAATATTTGTGTGATCCACAAATGTTTGTTTCGGAGTTTGGGTGTTTTCTATGTATGATATGTATGTATTTAGAAATATTATAAGTATGTTTATCAGTTGTCTAGATCCCATAGAACAAGCTTTATAGCTTAGTTTGGGCTAGATGACGTTGTGTGAGAATGTCCAAAAATATTTATTTATTTATTTATGTCACTCGCCTAACAACCGCAAAACATACGTGACGTCAGCGACAACTTGAAGTTGTAAATCAGTAAGGGTTGTCTCTTGTTTGTGATACGGTATTGACCATAGAGTTGATATTGAGGCATTAACGTCATAATTATTGCTCAAATCATGCTGGTACTTTCCTGGCAACCCTAACGTTCGAATGATGTTCTCTGTAAATAAAAGAATGTGCTTTAATTAACGTCGGAGTGCAAGTTCTGTATGTAAGTACCTACTATTCTCTATTCTGTGCTATAGGTAATATAGAATGACTTAATTATTGTACCTGACATTTACTTGCTAGACCAATTTATTATTGACATTATAATGTAATTAACTACCTATCTCTGAAATCACAGAATTATTATTATTAATAATTAAAATAGAAATGACTACACTAATCTACTTGTATAAACTATAAATCATATTTGTGTGCCATTTTTTTTGGCGAAACATGTTGAGTTTAAACTTTTGAAAGATCTGTGGTACTGCATTTGACGATGTTGTGACACGTAACACATGTTTTTGCAAATAAATAAATCTTTGTCTTTATCTTTATCTTTTATGCTTACAAATATGTTTGGACATTCTCACACAACGTCACCTAGCCCAAACTAAGCTATAAGCTTGTGTTATGGGATCTAAACAACTGATAAACATAATTATACATACTACATTAATTACATATGTTTTACTGATCTTCAGGTACGGGATTCTGAAAGGAATAACATACGCTGCAGTTGTATCCAATGTAAGTGATATGTATTAAATATTTGTGATAGTAGCCGCGCACGATGTTAGTGGAATAGAACCTTGTCACAATAACCGAACAATTGCTTCCTTGGCCGCGTTCTACCACGGCGAGTGTTCTGAAGAGCTCTTCAACCATCCACCCTCTCCCTTCCGATCCCGAACAACGCGTGCCGGCCAGAGATGTCACTCTCATACCGTGGAAACCATCTTCGCGAGAACCGAGCGTTTTAAACGTTTCTCTGTCGTTTCTCTGCCGAACGATGGTGGGTTGGAACGTCCTGCCTGCGCTCGTGTTTCCTCCCACATATAATCCTGGGTTCTTTAAGCGAAGCGTGAAGAGGCACATTATTGGGTCGTCAAATCAAATCAAAAAATCAAATCAAAATATCTTTATTCACGTAGGTCACAAAGTAACACTTATGAACGTCAAAAAAAGAAAATGCTTCTACATTTACATTACCACCAGATTCGCAAGGCAATAGGCAGAGCCTGTGAGGAAAGAACCTGGCAAGACAGGCTGAGAAAACTCACGGCCCCTCTTTTTATTCGCCAGTAAATACAATGATTCTGTTACAACAATAAAAAGAGGGCAAGGGCAGTACGTGACCATGTGTGGACCAAGTGAACTTACAAATTATGGATCTCACAAAAAAGTCAAATACTAGTTAAAGGTACCACATAATCTCAAAGAACCCATTCCTTACAATATCATAATAATAATAATTTAACAATAATAAGTGAGTTTCAGTAATAAAACAACATTTCAAACAGAAGTAGCCCCTATGTAGCTGTGATGAGCAAGCAACTCATTGCCATTTCTCTGTATCGTTTAGATAATCCTTAATAGTGTACGTAGGTCACACTATAAGTTTTGCGTAACTTAAAAAAACAACATGTTAAAACTAAAGTATTATGTTTATTGCTTTTCAAAATACTCTCCTTTACACTTTAAACATTTTTTCATGCGATCGAACCATTTTTTAAAACAGGAGGACCACAGATCTGAAGGCATGTTTTCTACGTGCTGATTGAACGCTATCACTGCCTCTTCGGACTTGGTAAAAGTGAAACCTCTCATCAAATCTTTGATTTTGGGAAAAATACAGAAATCACAGGGTGCTAGGTCGGGGCTATGCGCAGGATGGGTGACGAGTTGTACTTTTTCGTAAGCTATAAATGACTTTGTTTTGTTGGCCGTGTGTGAAGAAGCGTTGTCATGATGTAGGAGAACGCGGCTTTTGGGTCGTCTTTCGCGAACTTTTTCTAACACCCTGGGTAAACAAATGGTAGAATACCACTCGGAATTAACACTCTTTTGAACTTCAAGTGGAATTGTACAGATGGGACCCGTAGCTGAGAAAAAAAACGAGATCATTTTTTTACCAACGTTTCTCGCCTGCCTCACTTTTGTTGGCTTGTTCTCATTTTCAAACACCCATTCACAAGATTGCTGTTTTTTTTTCAGGTTCAAAACAATAAATCCATGTTTCGTCTGCTGTGACAATGTCATAAACAGCATTAGAATGTCCGTGGTCGTACTTCAGTAGCATCTGTGAGCACCATTCCACGCGAGCCCGCTACTGCTCCGCCGTCAGTTCATGAGGGATCCAACGACAACAAAGTTTCCGAACTGTCAATTCTTCGTGTAAAAGTTTCTAGATTTGACTCATACCATTCCCCAATAGTTCTCGAATTGCCTCATAGGTAATCCGCGGGTTTTCTTCAATTAACCGCTTAACAGTAGCCACATAATTTTCGTTGACGGCAGTTGAAGGCCGCCCTTCACGAAATTCGTCATGTAAAGAAACTCGACCTCTCTCAAATTCAGCAAACCATGGCCTCACGGTGCTCAAACAAGGTGCTACTCTCCCAAAAGCATTTTGAAGACGAGCGGCACAGTCTTGCGGAGAGGGAGAACGTTTAAAATCATAAATAATCGTCGCTCTAAAATCTTTTCGACTTAATTCTATTTTAGTTGCATACGTAGAACTTTGATGTGTGATAAAAAACAATTGCCAAATGATTTCCCGCCAATTGTTTTTTTTTATTACTAAGAAGGTTGCAACGTTTAAAAAAATATAATATTCGAAATTCAAATAGTTCCGATTAGCTAGAAGTGCAAAACTTTTAGTGTGCCCCATGTAATATGCCTTTTTTAGGAGGTGTGTCTTAACAGCCACGTTGAATTTATTCAAAGGAAGGGTCATAATGTTTAGAGGAATTTTGTTATAAAAACGCACACCAAATCCTGCAAAGGAGTCTTGAATCTTCTGTAAACGATAATACGTCCCAGCCAATTTATGCTTATTTCTAGTATTTATTGCATGTATGTCACTGTTCATACTGTATAAATCTATATCCTGTTTAACGAACATATTCGCATATACATATTGTTACGAGCCGGGGTTCTACGGAATGGAAAATGCCGATCAAACTACCACAAAACACTTTATTTATTACACCACTAATTTACACTTCACTATAAGCTTCACTGAACACTTTTATTCGCACTTGAACTCGCAGGTATAACTCGTATTATCGCTCTGGAAATACTGATGATCCGCCACCGAAGTGCTCCGCCTTTATAGTGCGGTCATTACTCTAGATTACTCTGGAATTTTCACGGAAGAAATATCGCGAACATTCCACACCTTCGAGATGCTTCTAGATAACACGTTACATAGAAGTACCTTGACAGAACATTCCCGAAAGACGTTACGTAGTAGTACTGCGATTTGCTACTAGATGGCGCCGAGTTTGGTAGTCTTATTACTCGCTACGAGATGGCGTTACACTGCCCCCTCCTAAGACATGCTCGTCCCGAGCATTGTCAGGCCCATAATATCGCGCCAATCGATCCACATGAACTATCTTTGGCGCACTTCTTGGACTCTTCCGTATTCGGTAAGTGACATCGTTAATCTTGGTCACAACTCGGTATGGTCCATCCCATTTAGCTTGCAGCTTAGGAGACTTCCCTTTACTGCGGACTGGGTTATGTAACCACACTAACGAACCTTCATCGAAGCTCTTATTGTTTGTCTTTCGGTCGTAACGGGTCTTCATCTTTTCAGACATTTGTTGACCTGATTGTCTGACATGCTCATAAATGTCATTCATCCTGCTGCGCAAGTCATTCGCATAATCAGTGATATTGCGTGGAGCGTCAGGTGGTATACCGGTTAGTAAGTCGGCAGGCAACCGTAATTCTCTTCCAAAGTTCGCATAAGCTGGTGTCACTGACGTGCTTTCGTGAACCGCACTTCGGTAAGACAAAAGAAACGGTTGGATGTGCTTGTCCCAATCTTTTTGCCTGCTTTCCACAACTTTTGCCAGATATCTCTCCAATGTCTGATTAAATCGCTCCACCATTCCATCTGACTGCGGGTGGTAAGAGGTCGAAATAACTCTGTATTAGATTTAAGATGAAATATTTTGAAAAAAGCCGAGCTGAGTTTCTTGAGGGCTCTTCTCAGTCTCGTTGCATTTTGGAACCCTCGGTAGAGTCACACCAACTTCTGACGAATCTAAATAATTTTCTGAAAATTTCAAAGATAATAAACGTTATTTTATTTTATTTTATTTATTTTATTTTATTTCGTTCTGGTTTTGTGAGTACCCATGACCCGACACATTTCCTGGAACACCTGAGATTCAAAATTTCTTCCTTGATCGCTATGGATTTCTAGAGGCACCCCGAAACGACAGAAGACTTCGTGAACTAATTTATCTGCGACCGTAGTAGCTTCTTGATTAGGTATAGCGAAGACTTCTGGCCACTTCGTGAAATAATCCATCACAACCATGAAGTACTTGTTTCCGCTTTCACTTTCAGGAAACGGTCCCGCAACATCTAGGGCTATCCTTTCCCATGGTGCCCCAACGTTATACAGTTTCAGTGCACCTCTGCTCCGTGTATGAGGTCCTTTCACAGCAGCACAACTCGTACATTTGCGACACCAGTCCTCAACGTCGTCGCGACAGTGGATCCAGTAAAACCGCTCACGTATCTTCAACAGAGTCCTTTTTACTCCCATATGGCCCCCTGAACATCCATTATGGTAGAGCTGTAGCACATCTGGGACCTTAACTTTAGGGACGACCATTTGCAAATGACAGCTGTCTCCTCGAGCATTTTCCCATTTGCGGCACAAGACTCCATCCTGAATAACTAAACTGTCCCATTGCGCCCAATAACTTTTTGTGATTGAACTCATTGAAGCGACGTCACTCCACATGGGTTTAGGAGCACTTGCTTTAATCCACTCAAATATTGGCTTGATGTCTGCGTCGTCCTGTTGAGCATGTTGTAGGCTTTCTTTCCATTCGTCGCTCAGATCCGTTTTAAGCATCTTCACAGGTATGGCTTCCTTTATCTCCTGTTTGGCACAGTGCTTACAGTCTTCAGGGCAAGGTCTTCTTGACAATGCGTCTGCGTTGCCATGGGATCTCCCACTGCGATGTTCGATTACAAAGTCATATTCCTGTAATAGCTCAATCCATCTGGCGACTTGTCCTTCTGGATTCTTAAATTGTAATAGCCACATCAATGCAGCATGGTCGGTACGTATAAGGAATTTTCGCCCTAGTAAATATTTGCTGAAATGCTGCAATGTCTTCACCACGGCGAGTAATTCTCTCCTCGTGACGCAATAATTCCTTTCAGGTTTCGATAAGGATTTGCTGAAGTAGGCTATAACGACCTCTCGATCTCCTTTCCTTTGAGATAACACACCTCCGAGTCCGATATCACTTGCGTCTGTGTCAACTATAAATTCATTTTCCGCATCAGGATAACCCAAAATAGGTGTATTGCACAGACGATTCTTTAGCTCCTGGAATGCGATGCCGCAGCTTCCGTCCCAGCAGAATTGTCGCTTCTCCTCCGTGAGCTTGTGTAAGGGCTTGGCAATATCCGCAAAGTTCTGGACGAATCGCCGGTAGTATGAGCACAAACCCAAAAATGCTCTGACCTGCGTCTTATCCTTTGGAACCGGCCAATCCTTGACGGCGATGATTTTCTCTGGATCCGTGCGGATACCATCTTCAGACACTACGTAGCCTAGGAAGCTTACTTGCCGTTTGAGGAATGAGCACTTCTTCGGGCTGAGCTTCAGGTTCGCGCTTCGGATCTTTACAAGCACGCGTTCCAGGTTTTGAAGATGCTCTTCTAACGTACGGCCCACGATGATAATGTCATCTAGATAGACAAGACAGGCGTCCCCAGTCAATCCGGCGAGTACAATTTCCATTAATCTTTCAAAAGTAGCCGGGGCGTTGCATAAACCAAATGGCATAACTTTAAACTGCCACAAACCCTTTCCTGTGGAAAATGCAGTCTTCTCTTTATCCTTCGGATCGATTTCAACTTGCCAGTAGCCACTTTTCAGGTCTAGCGTGCTAAACCACTTCACCCCTGTCAGCATGTCCAACGTGTCATCGATCCTTGGTAAAGGGTAGCTGTCCTTTTTCGTAACGTCGTTCAGACGACGATAGTCGACACAAAACCGCATACTGCCATCTTTCTTCCTCACCAGCACTACAGGTGAGCACCATGGACTTGACGATGGTTCTATCACACCATCTTTTACCATTCCTTCAATCATGGTCTCAACTTCCTTTTCTCGTGCTACTGGCAGTCTCCTTGGTCGCTGACGGATGGGTGCCTCATTTCCTGTATTGATTTTATGCTGAACCAATCCAGTCTTCCCAATGTCAGCATCACTCGAAGAGAAAATATCGGCGTACTTGAGTAACATCTTCTTAGCCTTGTCCATTTCATTCTTCGTTAAGATGTTACGACAGTCTTCTAAAAGTGTCAACACGTTGTTTCTAGCGTTCTTGTTGACGATGTTCCCAGTACTCAACTCTTGGCATCGGCGCATCCAATCTACTTCTTCGCAAGTGCCAATCGATGTGCTCTTTTCTATCACGTGTTCCTTATCACTAAGGTTCAGCACACGTACCACTGAGGCTTCATTGGCTCTTACCAGAGTTCGGGCCATTTTCCATGGAAGTTCATTGTATATCCCTTCTATGAGTACACATCGATGTGTTCGCCCAGAATTCTGAGGGAGACTAACTGGTACAGTCTTGACCACATTTCATCGCTCCTTGCTTGACGTCGATCTCACAAGAGTTCTTCCTCATAAAGTCTAAGCCCAGTATGCAGTCGTCCATTATGTCAGCCACGATGACATTATGCAGGTAAATTCCATTGCCCAACTTTAACTGCATCTCTTTCTCTCCTCGGACGGGTATGCGCTGACCCGTGGCCGTTACCAAGTTGATGCGGTCACGGTTTGCAGAGTCCCCAAGGAACCGATTTGCAAGTCGGGAACTGACAACCGTGCGATATGCTCCAGTATCTATTGTCAGCTTGCATGGTGTTCCATTTACCTCGCCCTTGATGATCAGGCTGTTCCCATCCTGGGTTTGTGAGATCGAAACCCTTGAGGCTCTTCTAAAATCAGCCAGCACCCGCCCCGCAGTCCTGGCATTTATTCGTTTCCCTTCCTGTTGCTGGGCGGTGACATTAGCCACCCTATCCTCTTGGGAACGACTTTCTTCTCTTTCAGCAGTCCGCTTTGGGCAACTGGATCGAAGGTGGCCCCTCTCACCACATGTGTAGCACCTAGGGCTATAGCTCGTGAAACGGTCGCGAGCCGGTGATGCTACAACTTCCCTGACACGGTGAGATCGATGATCCTTCCGTACGGCTTCGACCTCCAAAGCATGAGCCAAGGCGTCTTTGAGAGTCTCATGGTGCCCGAGTCTGACAGCGGCCCTGACTTCCAGGTCGTGGATGCCGTCGATGAATACTTGCACCAGATTCCCATCGATGAGCGCAGATACCGACTGGTATGCCTTCCGTACCAGCTTCTCAACTTCCAGGGCCCACTGTTGCAAGTTTTCACCAGAGCGCTGGACACGATCCTTCAGCTGCGCACGATACACGTGTTCCAGGTGAGCGTCACCGTATCTGGTTTCCAAGGCTTCTAGTAGCTGCTCGTAGGAAACATCTTCTCCGAGAGCTTCTAGGACCCCTGGTACGGACGCCCTCTGTGTCTTCTTTCGGTAACACCGGCATTGTCCAAATCCCCAATTCTGACACCAATTGTTACGAGCCGGGGTTCTACGGAATGGAAAATGCCGATCAAACTACCACAAAACACTTTATTTATTACACCACTAATTTACACTTCACTATAAGCTTCACTGAACACTTTTATTCGCACTTGAACTCGCAGGTATAACTCGTATTATCGCTCTGGAAATACTGATGATCCGCCACCGAAGTGCTCCGCCTTTATAGTGCGGTCATTACTCTAGATTACTCTGCAATTTTCACGGAAGAAATATCGCGAACATTCCACACCTTCGAGATGCTTCTAGATAACACGTTACATAGAAGTACCTTGACAGAACATTCCCGAAAGACGTTACGTAGTAGTACTGCGATTTGCTACTAGATGGCGCCGAGTTTGGTAGTCTTATTACTCGCTACGAGATGGCGTTACAATATATATTGTGATACAACTGTTAAAATGCCTATTTCTTTAAATCTTTCTCTGAGAGAAACTCGTGCATTCAGTTTATAAATCCCACGTATAGCTCGCTTTTGGAGTATAAAAATGATCTCTACATCAGCTGCCTTGCCCCACAGTAAAATTCCATACGACATGACACTGTGAAAATAACTAAAATAAACCAGCCTGGCAGTGTCTACATCCGTGAGCTGTCTTTTTTTTTTTTTTTTTAATTCCGCGGGCTAGGGCCGCGGCCGCTCTAACGTCCGTTGCCGGGCGTCTCTGGTTACAAGCAGAACGTATTTCCAGTGGTGCCCGGCGGACTTTGACCACCTCTGTGGTCTCTGGTGGGGTTAGGTCGGGATGAGAATCCCGCGTCGTTGGGGTAGGGTTTTATCCCGCGTAAGTGAGTGAATCTGGTTGCGTGCTATGGGGCAGAGGCCCCGCAGCACGCAACCCTTCTAGCCTGCTTCTGTAAGGACGGTGGGTGGCGATCCCGCCGTCCTCAGGCCCCGATCATGGAGGTCGATGGTCTTGGGCGTATATGAGTCTGCGGCGCCCTCGCCGCTGACTACGGAACTCGGCGGGAAGGGTACGCTCCCTCTCTCTCTCGGCCGCCTCCTTCGCGAGCATGACTTGCTCGCAGAAGGACACGGCCGTGTTCCACCTACTCGCGCTGGAGACCATGGCTTGGAGCATGGTTTCCAGCGAGAGGATATCCACGCCCAGACCCACTACGAGGTCCCGGCGCTGACTCGCCCACGCTGAGCACTCCACCAACGTGTGGAGTGCGGTGTCGTTGCCGGAAACCTCGCAATGTTGACACCGGGGTGTGACCTCACGATGGATGCGAAACAGATAGCTACCGAAGCATCCATGCCCGGTAACGATCTGCGTCGCACGATACGTGAGGTCACCATGCTGCCTCTGCAGCCAATCGTCCATGATCGGTCTCACCGCCGCGATGATGGTGCTACCCCATCTGGGTTGCTCAAGTCGCCCCCTCCATGACTCCATGAGATCCTGGTGGAGTTGGGACCGCCGGTCCTCGATTTCTCGAGACTTAGGCCTGTGGTCCCGCTCCAGCGCCTCCTTGCGCCATTGGAACAATGACGCAAGGGCTCTCGCTTCCAGGTCCCATGGAGGGGTCCCGGCTAGGAGACATGCAGCCTCTCCGGAGATCGTGCGGTACCCTCTTATTGTTTTGACGGCCAAGGTCCTCAACGGTCTATTAAAGAGCGTTGAGTTGTTGGCCGTCAACCGCGCCGCCCATACGGGAGCCCCGTATAGGGCCATACTCCGCACGATCCCCAGGTACAGTCTCCTGCAGGAGGCGTTGGGTCCCTTTAGGTTGGGCATGAGTCGCGAAAGCGCGACTGATGCCCCCGTCACTTTAGGGACCAAACTTCGGAAATGTGGTCCGAAGTTCCATCGGCTATCAAGTACGATCCCTAGGTACTTCATCGAGGGCTTGATGCCGATGCTAACGCCTCCCACATTTATGCTGGAACCTTCAGGTGGACCGTTCCGAGGTCTGTGAAAGCACAGAACCTCGAACTTGTGCAAGGCCACCTCCAGTTCCAGCCGCCGTATCCGACCCACGACTTGAGCAACACCCGTCGTGACCTTGAGTGCTGCCTCCTGGTACGTTGCACCCCGCGCCGTGACGAGGGCATCGTCGGCGTAGCACGTTACGCCGACGCCCTCAGGCAACGCACCCAGTCGTAGCCGATGTTCCACAGAAGCGGCCCCAGGACCGACCCCTGTGGAACACCGCACGACACATCTCGCCGAGCTGGCCCGAGCCAGCTGGGGAAAGCTATGGCCCTCTCCGAGAGATAGGCCCCGACAATACGACGAAGGTAGAAAGGCGTTCCGTGATACACGAGCGCCTCCCTAACGCAGCTCCATGGCAAGGTGTTGAAAGCGTTGGCGATGTCAAGAGACACCGCCACCACCACCTTGCCCTGTGAGACTGCTTCCTCCGTCAGGCTCTTCACGCGCATGATCGCGCTCACGGTGGAGCGTCCCCGACGAAAACCAAACAGGTTATCCGCCAGGTCTGGCCCCACACTCGTGAGATGCTCGACGAGGCGTTCCGCGATAATTCGCTCAAAGAGCCCGTGAGCTGTCTGAGTTTACTAATAGCAAAATCCGCAGAGTCGCAGAGCCGTCAAGTTGAGGGCCACTCTCTATAGTATTCCTGTGTACTATGAGAGTCGCCCACAATCGCCAGACGTGTCGCCACAGCTTACCATCAGGCGGATCGCGACAATTCGTCGACCTAAATATTTAAAAAAAACGCTCCGTGACGTCATCTATAGCTGAACAGTACGGATAACAACACAGTATTGTGGGTTAATCTACGTCACTATGACGTCACCATCACGTCATGGCTGCCAATCCCATTGTCATCTTGCGCGGCTTATATAGTAATAAACTACCACAGGGTTGGGCGGCAATTGGTAAACTACATCGATGAAAATAGGATCACGAGTATCGAGGTCTTGTGTTAGTGGTATCTTGGAAAGTTGGTAGAACGTTCCTCCTGGAAATAATCAATATCGTTTATTCAGTTTAGGCACATAAAGAGCACATATGAATGTCAAAATTTTACAATTTCATGTCAAGCAATATTATAAAAATACTAAATTAAGTACATAAATAAACCATTTGAAAATGATTCTTTCGCTGGTTCGATAATTTGGTTCTCCTGAGAATACCAGCAAGAAACTGAGGTAGATTATCCATTCTCTTTTTAATAAAATCTTCATCTAAACATAGTTATATAACAAAAGCCTTTGAATTGTAAAACTGGTCCACAAATTACAACTCGCACAGTGAGCTATGGAATAGGTTAAATTTAGAGCCGACCGTGAGTTTTATTGCCAGGTTCTTTCTCTCGGTTCTGCCTATTGCTTTGCGAATCTGGCAGTACATGGTAACTGTGTGTACTTACTGACGTTTGTAAGAGCCATTTAATCAATCAATCAATCATTTATTTATTGCTGAACACAGGTAAATTATTACAAGGTTATCCTAGATGATACAGGAATTTACATCCAATGTGATCTGCCTCACCGAGCATGCAATTTACTTATAGGACGATACAATAATGTCATAATATACATATTAGAATAAATATAGAAAAATATCAAAATTACAAAATAATTGAATTACAAATATCAATAATTATGTAAGTAAGTACCTATAAAATGTCAGTGAAAGTTTCAAAAATGATATCAAATTACAAAAATAACTGTCAATAATTATGGGTGTATATAATGTCAATGAAAAATTAAATGTCCTAAAAAGCAAAAATTAAATATGCCCTGAATAATATACCTTCCTTTTCAAAAAAGCTAGTGACCTATACTATTAAATAAATCATTTTTGGAGTTTCTCTGAGGGATTGCATTCGCATTGAGGTAATTCATTAGATAACGGGTGACCTTCCAGCTCGTATGCAAGCTAAATTGCCAGTGAACCGGTCATCAGTTTCCGATAAGAACTGTAAACAGGTTGTTTCGGACACCCTGATCTGATGGAGTTTCTTCATTTGTGCATCATTCTGGCATTGGGTGTATAAGAGGCAAAAATATCCAACAGCAGACTACTGTGGGCTTGATGATGATGGTCTTGGTATTGCCAGATTCTTTTCTGCCTATCGAATTTGGCAGTAAAAGTATACGTAGAAACCATAATCGTGACGTTTATGAGTGTGTTTTACTTACACGTATTTACTAAGTTTTTTTTTTATTTTAGCATTCGTGATAGCCTACACGAGTGATTCATACCAGAATGGTTTACAAATACGTTTACTCACCGGATCACACTCTGTCCTGGATATATAGACCATTCTCTCTCATGTAAGTACTCTGTAGATTAGTGCTGGGGACTTTCTTCAAGAATTACCGAGGTATTCGAGCAATAAGGCTTACAAGGAGATTAATTTTGTCATTAATCTATCCACTGTGAGTTTTTCAAGAACATCATTCACCGAGCCTTTTCCCAACTCAGTTGAATTCGGCTTTCCAGTCTAACTATGTTTCGGCTGAACTTCGATATTTTCCGTGTGAAGCGATTTGCCACCTCCACAACACATGGGCGATATCGAAGTTCTGTAGTTAGAACCGCGAGGATTTTTGATTTAGGGCTCCAACTACCCCTAACGACTGCCATAGATGTTAGTATGACAACCGGGACCGACGCGACAACGTGCTGTCCGAAGCGCAATGGTCACATCCTAAGACCAGCCATGAGTTTTTCGAGAACATTTAAAGCTATTTCAACACGGCTTGAAATGTGTTAGACAGTGAAGTAAAACACTTTTGATAATGCTGAAAAGCGAAACCGATCGGTTAAAATAAATCAAATAAAGTTGTGGAATAGTGTCCAAGTGTGTTTGTTCATCATGAATGTTACTTTCGTCTGTCTGTATATGTATTCCGAGCACAGTTTTAAGGCACTAGTGTTCTTAGATTTGAAAAAAAAAAATCTTCAGTTTTATTTATTTATATACTTATGCTTTATTGTACGCCAACACAGTATTAATACATACAAGGAGCTTAAAATTATTGTAGCAGTACAATGGCCAGCCTTATTGCAAAGAGCAATTTCTGCCAGGCAACCTTTGGATGGATAGATCTTTAGGACGAAAAGGTAGTAGTGGGCGTAGTTAAATAAACTTACATAATATGAATACATAGTAAAGGTACATACTTACACACACACAGAGAGAGATACACA